>JAWWES010000042.1:8247699-8258568 GCA_035583135.1 Lophotriccus pileatus
AGGGAGGAACAAAGGCAGGGCCTGTCATGCTTCCCAAGATGGGAAATTGATCCTTTTTGCCATACTTTTGCTGAGAACTGCTGGGTACTTGCACGTTCTTTTTGAATCCTTTTAGCAGTAGAGGTGGAGAGCATGGGCCTAACAACACAGAAAGCTTGAAAGAACATGTATTTGTGCTTGTTATTTTTTGGAGGAAGTTTTGTTTCCCTTCTGTACCAAGTTCTGAAAAACAGGCTCTGGGGGTAGTTCTGTCCAACAGCCTCTCAAAATAGGGTTGTGGGTATGTGTTTGCCATCTTTGTGGAGCTTCCAGCCCGGTTTTTATAATGAGACTTTGCACACAAGTGTCTTGAATTACACAGCTTGGACAGGTTTGATTAAAAAACAAATTCCTTCCTAAGAAATCCAGCATTAAATTTGAAAAGCTCATGGGATTGAAAAGCCAGCAGTAAGAGTTCCAGGTGAAGAACATAGGAAAGTTCTTACGGAATGAGAAGTCTGGTCCACAACAGTCTTCAGGCAAGAAGAAGAAATAAGATCAATTCTGAGCCAGCAGAGACCTTGGCATGTCACAGCTGACACTTTTCTGGGAAAGATCCACATACAGATGTAAAGCCACAGAAAAGCTGGGCTGAGAGCATTTTCTGGCACCTGCCAATACATGTGCTGCTCCTGCACTGAGTGCCTCTTCAAGGATTATTTGCTCCCCAGAACACAAAACTCCTCCAAAGAAATCAATCAATTCACCCATGCAGGTCAAAAGCATCAGTCTGCTCCGATCAAAAGCAAATAATAACTGTGACCAGGCCGACATAAGAAGTTTTGCCACAGCACGAGGGCTTTGGAGGAATTTCCACTCCATCTTTCTGGATATACCCCAGGTATGTCTCCTGTGGGCCAGCCCTGAAACACTCTCAGTGTCAGACCTTTTCCTCCACTTTCCTCACAGCCTTCTCTGCTTTCCACATCCACTGACCTCGTCTCTGGAAAAGCATCTTAAAATTGTCTCCCACACACGAGTTTCATCAGACAAACCAGTGGCCACAGCAGTTTTAAGTAGTTAACCACGGCTCAAGGCAGCAGAAATGGCCAAGAACTGGCCACAGCATCCAGAATGTAGATGAGACTGTGCTCACACAACACCCTTCCTTCTGCAGATATGATAATTTAAGTGCTTGGCCTCTGAGAAATAGCACATTTCATTTTGTATGGAGCATACTTACAGGCAGGCAGTGCTGTGGAAATAAAACCTGCTCTGCCACCAGGTACCACATCATTTGAAGCAAACTGGAAGCTCAGTTGCACCAGTTCAGTTGGAAGCAAGGGGCAAGTGCATAAATAAATGAAAAGCTCACCTTAGCTGTGAACTTCCCAGCTGAGCACCAGGCACCAAGTGATGAGAGGAATGTGCCTCCTTGTGGCAGAGCCCCCGCTCTGGGTGTCAGGCCAGAGGAAGGGCTGGGAATGAGGAGCTACTGAGTGATAGAAACCTGTTTCCGAAGTGGCCAAAGCTCCAGAGCTGGATGCACTTTGGCAGTGACCACAATTCACATTTTGTGCCTGGCTCCGCTGTCGGTAACTCGAGCTCGGCTCTGTCACAGCTCATCACCCCCCTCGCGTGGGCAAAAAGGCAAGTGCGGGGCTCATTAGCACAGCATCAATTAACCAATTAACAGCTGCTCCCGCGTTTCTAACACCGCTGAACTCCCGCTGAAGGAACACGTAAAACCATCTACTAAAAACACAAACCAACCCCATACACTGAGAAACAGCAGCGAGCAAACATCTAATTAGAAAACCAAAATACAGACACAAGATGCCTCCTCTTTGTCCCTCCCGGGTCGACCAGCAAGTCACTTGTCCTCACAAAGCCAAGAGGTCACACCTCCCCCTGCACTCAGGACTTTCTGCTGCTCCTCGGGACATCCTCACAAATAGAGAACACATTCATTCCTCCTCCTGGGCACAGATATCCCTGAAGTTCCTGCCTTCCTTAAGATGGGGAGAGTGACTGATGGAGTGGCCAAGACCACAAGTCCACATCTCAGAGAATTCCTCTTGCAAACCAGGGAAGGGAAAGATGAGGGTTGTGTTGGGTTTGGGAATTTCTTTTGATAAGCAAAAGCCCCGGTAAGAGAACACAGAGAGTTTTAGCCATAACCAAATCTGTGGCAACACCAGCTGCAGTTTTCTTTGGCCTTGCACTGTAAAATAAAGCCAGCAGCAGTTTCTTCTCCTAGTAACTATGCCAAGTTAACACAGAACATGTGTTTTCAGGTGCTGTGTCAGCCCCCCCTTCCCCCACTAAGGAAGGTTCCTTGCTGGTGGCTTCCTGACAGCTCTTTATCAGAGAGGATGAAAATCTTCCATTTTTCTTGAAGTGCCAATATCAACCCTCCAAAGAAATAAGTGCCAGGGAAAACAGATCCCCATTTGACAAAAACAGGCTCAGCTAAAGGACATAAAGGCAGAGAAGTGCTCTGTAGGCAGCAGCAAAAGATACCAGCACGTGCACATCCCAAAACAAGAGTGTCAGAAACTGGCACTTGTGCAATTACCACAAGCTGGTGACACAGACAGTGCCCTAAACCAGTTCCATTCCATACCCTGTGTGGTACGGACCAGCAACAAACTCACTCCCAAAGCCTATTTCAGGAATCAACAGAGTATGAAAAGAAACTAGAAACAGGCTTAGCAAAAGGTTTATTTCACAGAGGCCAAGAAAGCAGCATTAGAAGAGAATTACACAGGACTGACAGAGTAACCTCTCAGAACAACTTCTGGGCTGGCCCAAAGGCTGTGAAGG
Organism: Lophotriccus pileatus; assembly: GCA_035583135.1. Lineage (NCBI taxonomy): Eukaryota > Metazoa > Chordata > Aves > Passeriformes > Tyrannidae > Lophotriccus > Lophotriccus pileatus. The sequence goes on from JAWWES010000042.1 coordinate 8,250,505, forward strand.
TTTCGGGGCTTGAAACAACACTCAGTGATCAGGAGTTTGCTGGAAACACGGGAGTTTTGCAGCACACGTTTGGTTTCACAGACCCCGGTGTTGGGGCCCTCTGACCAGTCACCCCACACGGGAAAACCCTGCCCGGACACTGCTGCAGGTTGGGGTGGACAGCAACAAGGCTTGCAGGGTCAGAAATTAGGAACCTTTATTAGAAGCAGTGTGGCTGCTTAAATACTGTACTCAGTAACACGTGTACACATACAGTTGGTTTAACAGTAACATAAACACTTAGCCATTGGACACTGCCCACGCACATCCACGCATGTCGAGCAGCCCCAACTCAGCATTCTTGCCAGGAAACCACGCTGTGCTACAGCTATTTCAGTCCGTGGTCATTACCTGACCAGGCACAGGTGTTCCACCTTTAACCTTTCAGCTACTCGGAGACCCCAGAACCAGCTGGGGACCCCCCACAGAATACCTTCAAACCGCCCGTGGCTGTCGCAGTCCTGCGAGCAGGGGATCTGCAGGACCTCGTCCCGCACCTCGGTGACCCTGTCCTGGGGGATCCCATCCCCGGAGATCCCGTCCCGGGCGAGCAGGCCGCCCCAGAGCACGAGGCCGCCGCCGGCCGCGGTGCAGAGGAGCAGGATCGCCGCCTTCAGCCGCCACCCCCGCGGATCCTGCCGGCACCGGCCCCTCCTGGCGCTGCGGGGAGAGCACAGCACGGGCCCGTGAGCGGGGCACGGCCGACACCGGCGAGCCCCGAGACAGGGCCCTGCCCCGCCCGGCCCTGGTTTTGAGCACAAACACACGCAAACATATATTTACAAACACCCACTGTGAGAAATACCTCTGATTACAGCTTCGACGACGGCCAAAAAATGAACCAAAGAACTTTATTTTCAGCGCGCTGCTGCGGTCAGGTCTGCCTCGTGCCAGGCCCGAGAGCACACCTGAGATGGGAGGGGCAGTTCTTTTAAGGTCTCTCGATCTGCATCGTTCCTCCCATGCTCAGCGCTGCTCCTTTTCTTCCTTAAAAAGTGATACAGCCCTTCTCTTGAGCTCGATTGGGTCTCTCAGGGTGGGCTCGCACTTCCCTTTGCCAGTCCATCTGTTGCCTTACCCGAGCTATCAGGTTGTTTCCCTGTGCCGGCCGCGTGGTCCCTTGGCAATGAGCCCTGGCTGGTCTTGTTGTCTTACAGGCTTCCCGGCTCAGCCTTCTACAGTAATTTTAAGTAACAGTTATAGCACCACAACTATTAGTAACTATAGCAGATCATGGCTGCAACAGAGCTGCAGCCACAGGCAACTGCAGCACACCCCCGGCCACAAAAACTCCTCAACACGAGGCAACCATGGAAACCCTGCTTGTAATAAAACACTCTCATTTATTTCTCACACCCGCGATCCCACCCCGCTCCCCTCCCGGCCCCCCACGGCAGCTCCCCCGGAGCCGCGGCACGGCCGGGCCCGGGCACCGCCGCCCCCGGGGCAGCGTGCGGGAGGTGCGGGCCAGGCCAGGCCTCTCCCGTGCCGGTACCTGCTGTGCCGGAGGCCCCCCCGGCCCGCTCCCGTTCCCGGCCCGCTCCCGTTCCCGGCCCGCTCCCGTTCCCGGCCCGCTCCCGGCGCTGCGGAGCCATCGCGCACCCTCCGCGGCGAGCGATGCGCTCGGCGCGCCTCGCCCTGGCCTGGCCTGCGTGGGGAGCGCGCTCGGCCGGGCGGGAGGGTCCGGCACAGCGGCGGAGGGGCGGCCACGGGACAGCGGGACAGCGGGAAACAGGGACAGCGGGACAGCGGGACACCGGGACGCGGGCGGGCAGCGCCGGGACAGCGGGACAGCGGGACCGGGACGGCGGGACGCGGGCGGGGCGTGCGTGCCGGGGCACGGCGGCAGCAGCCCAAAGCAATCGAGGCCGGAACATGCAGCAGCGCCTGGTGCACCTGGACCTGAAGGGCGCCGCGCCCCGCGCGCCGTACCTGGAACAGGTGAGGGAGGGACCTGGAACAGGTGAGGAAGGGACCTGGAAGGGGTGCAGGATTCACCAGGTATAGGTGAGGAATGTGCCTGGCGCAGCTAAGGGATGTACCTGAGGCAGGTGAGGGACGTACTTGGCACAGGTGAGGGATGGACCTGGTCCAGGTAAGTGGGGATGGGGACAACAGGACTCATCCCGACCCGGCCGCTCCCTGCTGTCAACTCCGTCCTGCAGGTGCTGCCGCTGTTCCGTGCCCTGGGTGCCACCGGGCTGCTGCTGGAATATGAGGACACCTTCCCGTACAGGGGGCCTCTGGAGCCGCTGCGGGCACCGCACGCCTACAGGTACTGCCACCCAGCCACGGGCACTGCCCTGTCCCCCCCATTGCCCCGGGGCACTGACGTGTCTCTCCCCAGGCCCGCGGAGCTCCGGGCTGTGCTGAGCCAGGCGCGGGCGCAGGGCCTGGATGTGGTGCCGCTGGTGCAGAGCTTCGGGCACATGGAGGTGAGCGGGGCAGGGCTGGGCTGGGGGAGCAGGGTGGGTGTGCTGAGCTGGCAGTGCCTGGGGTGCAAGGAGGACAGGGGGATCCTGGGGTGCGTTAGGGAGCATTGCCAGCAGGTCAGGGAGGGATCCTGCCCTTCTGCTCAGCCCTGGGAGGCACATCTGCACCCCTGTGTCCAGTGCTGGGATCCTCAGGATAAGAGAGACATGGAGCAGCTGGAGCAGGTCCAGCAGAGGCTGTGGGTGTGCTGAAGGGATGGAGCATCTCTGAAAGCAGGAAAGGCTGAGGGAGCTGGGGCTGTTCAGCCTCCAGAGCAGACACTGAGAGGGCACCTCCCCAGTGTGTGTCAGTGTCTGCAGGGAGGGGGCAGAGGATGGCCCAGGCTCTGCTCGGGGGGCGCAGCAATGGGACAAGAGGAAGGGGCAGGAACTGATGCCCAGGAAGTTCCCCCTGGATATCAGAAAGAACTTCTTCCCTGGGCAGTGACCCAGCACTGAACAGGTTGCCCAGAGAGGCTGTGGAGTTTTCCTCACTAGAGGTATTCAAAAAGCATCTGGACACAATCCTGTACCACGTGCTCTGGGACGACCCTGCTTGAGCAGGGAGGTGGGAGCAGATGCCCCACTGTGGTCCTTTCCAACCTGAACCACGCTGTGATTCTGTGTTGGGAAATCTCTGATGTAAATCCCAATGTTCCCATAATCTAGCTGTGCCAGCTGTAGGATTTGGCATCAGGGTCCCACTGCACCATTCCCCTCACCCAGAGACCCCCCAGCACAGCCATGTCCCCCCGGCCTGTCCCAGCCTGTGCTGGCTCTGGTGTTCACTCACAGCCAAGCCCAGTCTTAGCAGGACCTGCTCTCAGAGCCCTGGTGCAGGGGACACTGCTGTCCCCTGGTTCCGTGGCTGCTCCCCAGGCTCTCCTTTCCCTTGCAGTTTGTGCTGAAGCACAGGGAGTTCGCTCATCTGCGGGAGGTGCCGGCGCTGCCCAACGCCCTGAACCCGCACAAGGAGGAGTCTCTGGCGCTGGTCAAGGCCATGATTGACCAGGTCATGGCCCTGCACGAGGGCCTGGAATGGTTCCACATCGGATGTGATGAGGTGGGACTTCTCTTGAGCCGTAATTTTTTCCCTTTGAGGAGTGATGGTAAGGGCTGAGACCCTGTATGGGCCATTCACTTTAAGAGTTGAGCTCGATGATCCTTGTGGGTCCCTTCCAGCTCAGAACATTCTGTGACTCTGCATTTCAGTTTGGGTGGGATTTTGGGAACAGAAAACACAACTCCAGCCAGTGTACAAAAGTCTTTTTGACGCTAAATGATTCTGGTAACAAGGGATGTCATTTCTGTTGGTCTGAGTGTAATATCAAAGTACTGAAAGCAGCTTCTTAAATCTAACTCAGCATTTGGGTTTAGGTCAAATGAGTATTTAAAGTGAGATTATCCACTGGAGCTGTTCAGTACAAATGATGTGAGTTTTATGTAAGATGTTGTCTCATTGTTCTGGCCAAGTTATTCGCCTTTTTGTGGTGGGAAATGTTTTTATCTTGGGAGTTTGTCTCCTTGAGAAACAGAACCTTGAGTTTTCTCCTGCCTCATAGTTTCTTAAAACCATCCTGATGGTACACAGATGCCTGGAATTCATTGTGATCACTTAACTGTGCTGGTATAAGTTTAGTGCTCTGTATCCTGTTGCGTGGGAACTGAGGTCAAGGTTAGACGAGGAGCTGCTTTTATAGAGCAAAATGCTATTTATGTAGAATAAATGTGTTGTGGATAAAATCTGCTCTAAAACAACAGAGTTGAAATGCATATCCAGCTTAACAGGCCTGAATCCACTCTCTGCATGGACCAAGTATGGGAGGGCTGCACTTGGACAAGCCCCCAAGTCGCTTTTAGACTCATACAGATGATCTCCTTCCCTAAGACAGGAACCTCACTTTATGTAACTCAGGACCTGATGTATTGCCAGATTTGAAGGTAATAAATGTGGTGAAAGCTACTCCCAAGGACAAACCTTCCAAAGGCAAATACAGCATTTAACTATTTTACTTTCTATAGGAAAATTCCCTTCTGATCACATGTAGTCATGGCCACAGTCTCCTGCAGGCCGACAGCACTGAGAGGTGCTTTCAGATAATGTCCACTCAGAGTGTCCCATGTGGGCAAAAGGTTTGGAATATTGGATGGCTTAATGATACCGTGTCAAACTCATTTTCTTTTTCTATATAAGCAGTCAGGATTCTTTGCTTGATATTTCAGGTCTACTACCTTGGTGAAGGAGAGGAGTCAAAGCAGTGGCTGCAGCAGCCAGACAACACCCCAGAGAAGCTGTGCTTGGCCCACATAAAGGCAGTTGCCAGTTGTGTGGCCTCATCTTACCCCAGGGTGACTCCCATCATGTGGGATGACATGCTCAGGGGAATGAGTGAGGACACGCTGGCAGGTGTGTGACCAGGGATGGGGGGAGGCATGTTTGGTGTCATACAAAGAGGTTTACACAGCCAGTTAAAGCAGATTTGCTGGCACTGAAAAGAATGCAAACAAGAAGAATTGAGATAGATCTGTTTGACCAGAGAACAGAAACACTCAGTCCTTGGCTGTCACAGACTTTCTGTGTGACTGTGGGAAAGTCTGAACATACACTCTTAAACAAAATGCTCGTCCTGCAGTGGTTGCCACCAGTTCTACTTTCTTAACACATTCCAATAAACCAGCCTGTGGTCCAAGTCTAAATCTCTGTGTCTCTCACCACCCTGTAATGTTTGTTGTTGCTCTGTGCAGCACCTGGTGCAAACACACAGAGAAGCTGCAGCCCTGTGAACACCTCTGGGGTCATGGTGCACACCATGAGGACTGACACTGAACTGTGGGGTAGCTCCAAGACCTTGACATCGTGAGTCTCGTTTGTTGAAACCACTGCTAAAATTTGGGTGGTCTGAGCACAGATGGAGTTCCAGCACTTTCAGAGCCACCTTACATGTGCAACTGCACCAATAATCTGTACTTAGTTCTCACTTTTCCCTGGCTGTTTTCCATTACTTAGGAGAGCTCTGTTCCTTCCAGAGTCCGGGGTCCCACAGCTGGTGCAGCCCATGATCTGGGACTATGCAGCCGACCTGGACGTGGAGGGCAAAGGTTTGTGCTTCTCTGCTGAGCTGTGTAGAAGCAAAGAGCTGTTTCAGCAAAATAGCCAAAGCAAAATTTTGTCATTAAAACATTCCTTAGTTGGACACCAAACAATTCTGGTTTTATTAAATTGCTTTTTATTGTTTTAATAGCATAAACACGGCCGTTTGAATTCACAGAAGAGTTGCTATTAATTTTCTTTTACTATTTATGTATCTCCTGTGAAGGACTTGCATTCTCTGCTGCTTGTTTTCAACACTGATGGGCATTGAGAGGTTTTTCACAAGCACTGTTACGTAGCTCTTCTCACGCTGAAACCAGTGGGAGCAGATAGCCCTGTATGAAGCAGCTCTGCAAAAGAAGCTTCAAGGCTTCAGACATCTACAGAATTCAAAGGGAAACTCCTAAAGGCTCCAGTCAGGCATTTAACATGCATGAAAATATTTCTTTGCTGGAAGAAGCAGCAGCTGTCTGATGTGGTGCAGGCTTGTTATGTGCCCAGGGTTCTTTTGGCTTTGTAACAATCCAAGGGAATGGAACACAGTTAACTGGGCCCATGAAAACAGGAGGGCAGCCACCAAAAAGGCTCCTCAGAGAAGGTGTCAGATGTCCCTTCCTTGGGACCTCAGCAACCTGTTGGAACTGGCCCTTCATTTGTCTTTCCTGCAGCATTTCAGCCAGGGCTGCAAGCGGAGAGAGCTGGTCCTGTGAGTGCCCCTTTGTGTCTCGTTGCAGTGCAGCTCATAGAGAAGTACCAGAGATGCGGCTTCTCCAAGGTGTGGTTTGCAAGTGCCTTTAAAGGAGCCACGGGAGTGAATCAGTCCCTCACACTTATTGGGCACCACCTGAAGAACCACCTGGAGTGGCTGGAAGTGGCCAGCAGGACCCCCCCCGATGTCCTTGAAGGTATCGCCCTGACTGGCTGGCAGAGGTGAGGAACAGCCTTTGGAACGGTTCCAGGGGTAACATGGAGGCAAACCTCCACCCCAAAACTCCCTGAGGGCTACAAGGAGGCTGGGGATGTGAAAGGGAACTTTGCAACCCTGCAGTCCTTCCTGGCAGTCACTGCTGGGCCTCAAGCAGTGACTCCGGAGGGTGGATTTCAGAGCTCCAGGCAGGTGGGGCAGCACTAAACAGCAGGAACAATGGTTCTGGAGACACCACCACCAGCAGATTGGGTTTGAAAGCTTGAATGTCCTTTGTGCACCTCAACTGCTTCTGGAGAGCACAGTTCATGGGTGGGGGGTGCATCTGAATGTCTGATGGGAACTCAAACAGAAGGAAGGTGCAGAAGAGAGAAGAACTGGTTTATGGAATGAAGGAGTGAAAGGTTTTGATGCAAGTCAGGAGGTCTCAGGGAATACCTGAGAGCTGAATTCCAATTTCTGTCTCTGATTTGCCTTGAGACAGTAGTTTGGTTTGTATCTGTTCTTATTAGTAAGACAGGAATACTTTGTGTTTCAGGGATAGAAGCTCCCTTCTCTGAGACAGAAACTGATGTTTCTAAAGGTGTTTAATGATTGAAATATTAAAACTCCCCACATGTTTATTATGTTCTGCCAGTTAGCAGTCTAATTAATGGATTTTTTTTATGTAGGTATGATCACTTCTCTGTTTTGTGTGAGCTTCTCCCAGTGGCAATTCCATCCCTGGCTGTGTGTCTGCAGGCACTAAAGAATGGTACAATGACAACTTTATTCTCTCTCAGCTAATGCCTTGCACAAGAGGGAGCTGACCTTGCCCTAAGATTGGCACAGGCTTATTGTATTTTGAGGTGGTTTGAGTATCTGATCGTGGTCTGAATTATGAACAATAAATTACAGTTTCCAGTATGGCAGCAGAGAAGTCTCTTAGCCTAAGTATTTAAAAATAGCCACTGGATACTCATCATTTATTATGTTCTAACCCACAAATGATGAAAAACTTCATGTTTATACTAAGAAGTTATTTAAAGAAGCTGAATTGCTTTTTAAACTGATTTGAAACAATACTGACATATAAATGAGATTAATTTAGTTTACACTTAGATCTTGTTTAAGTATAAAAGTTGCTTTAACTAATCAATTTTCTTAAAATGGATGTAGGAAGGACACTGCCTGGTAAAATACTTCCTGTAGTTTCTGGTTGCTTTACAGGCAGTTGTCAACAGAAAGGGTTGGTTTTTTTTGTCTTGCTGCATTTCTTATTTTCAAAATAAAGCCCCACAGCTTACTGATTTTTAACTTGGGCATTAGAAATATTCAGCATCCTGAATGGGAAGCTCAGAGCTGGGAAGTGCTTTACCAGACAACTATGTGAAAGACCATGTGTTCCACTTCCCACGCACAAATGTTTTTTCCTTCTTCTATTCCCATTTTACCTTTTAAAAAAAATCTCAATCCCAGGAGAACTGCTGAGCCAATGCAGAGTACTCCAGAAAAAGCCTCCTGTATGAACATTTTGGTTCCTTAGGCTCCTTTTCCTT
>JAWWES010000042.1:8271182-8283299 GCA_035583135.1 Lophotriccus pileatus
GACCCTCTTCCCTTAAAGCAAGCTTTGAGATAAACAGAGGAACACTGTGGTCTTACCAACACAGAGGGACCAGGACCGGATGCCAGGTGACCTCTTCAGGTGAAGGTGGGAACTCGTGCGGTTTTCAACCAACATATACATCTTCAAAAGAAACTCCCAACAGCCCAGTGTGACTCATGAAACCTCACTGGACAAAAAACCAACCAACCAAACAAAAGATAAAGTAAGAACTTCAAATCTTTGAAGACTCCGCTACCCTCCCTTCCTAGCACTTTTTCAAGATTTATCAAGTCTTAATCTACATTATACAAGATGTCCAGTGTAAGAACACAGTCTTCTTGCACAGGAAGAGCAACATGCACACTTAAAACAACCACAAAGAAAAACTGTTACAGGGAGAGTTGCACAACAACAGGAATCTGAACTCTTGGAGAAACTTCTCATTTTGGGTGGAAGTCTCTTCCTCTCTATCACAGCCAGATTCCAGAAGAAGAGTGTGGAAAACAACAATCGAGAAAAATGTTGTTCCTATTTCATGCAGCCCCTCAAACAAATAAAACAAGAGCAGTGGAGAGTTCTTGGACAGTATTTTTCCTGTCAGCTGAAAGGGCTGTGTGAAGGACTAGTCTGGGAGCTGGGGCAGGTCAGTTCTGCCTCCTGCACCTCTGACATCAGGTCTCTCACCCCTGGTGACACACCAGGAGGGGGTCACAGCCACAGCCAGGCAGTGCCAGTGTGCCATAATGCCACAGATGGCATTCCCATCTTCTAATCCAACTCAAGAATAAAACCAGGAGCTTCCAACAAGTATATTTTTCTGTCCTCAACAAGACCATGTCTTCAGCCTAGGCAGAAACTAACAGCAGAGACTGAAAAGGCAGGTACTAATTAAAACTAAGTAAGAGCTGGGCAATCCCATGCAGCGTTTTCGCTAAGTTTTTGCTACTTAGAGCATAAAATCATGGAGTCATTTAGGTTGGAAAAGACCTTTAAGATCATGAAGACCAACCATTAAGCCAGCACTGCCCAGTCCACCACCAAACCACGTCCTTAAGCACCAGGCCTAGACTTTTTTTGAACACTTCCAGGGACGGTGACTCCACCACTTCCCTGGGCAGCCCATCCCACGGAACCAGCTCCAGGAGGTTGGCATTAAGCTGCTGTTAGCTGCCCATGATAACAGGTTTCATGCATGACTGTCAGCGTTCATCAGGTTTTCAATAACCATGAAAAACATGTAGAGAGCAGGCCCAAGCAGATCCACGTTCTTACAGAAGAAAAGTGTGTGATTTTCAGTCCTTTAGTCATCCTGCTGCCCTGGGGTACAACGTGACACTCCTGCAGTTCTGCTACTTTGGATCTAAAGCTCCAGGGGAGCGGATTTAGCCAAGTCCTTTCAGTTAAACAAAAAGCACCCATGACTTTGATTCTAACCTCTTAGCAACACACCTGAGAGAGCATCTGAAACCGAAAGAGCCAAAACCACTTATGCCTAAGACACACTCCATCTCCTCCGGATGTCAGGCATCAAATTTTAATTTTCAAATGACTCCTGTGAGTTGCTCTCAATGTACCAGCAAATATCTCTGCACTAACAACGCCTTCTCCTGCCTGCAACCTGAAAGATACCTAAAGGTTATCAAACGCACGCAGATCACTGCAGAAATCTGGGTGTATTTCACAAATATTACACCCTACTTATAATTCACACAGCTATGAGTAAAATGCGTTAATGCAAACTTTAATATCTCTCCCCACATTCATTAAGTGAAGTCATTAACCATGCAAATTTGTCTTGGCTTAATGCTGGACACTGAGCATCAATGGAATTGTCTCTCACAGGTTGCTGTTTGCAAGAAAGGGGCCTCACAGGATAAAAAGCACCAAAGCAGCTTCTTAAATTTACATTTAATAAATAAATCATAAACGTGACTTTAAGCGAATACAGAAGTTTAACTATGAAAATTTTACGATTACAGACAAAGAGGTAGTTTTGGGCTGTTGTTTCAATTCAATTCAATTTCAAAACCTCATTTTGCTTGAATTTGTTGGATTTGCCATTAAACTGATCTCCAGCACCAAATAAACATTCACATGCTTCATCCAAGCCCTCGGCTGAGAGCGAGCCAGCAAAAGCCATTGAAAGGAGCACCTGGAAAGCTTCACCGCCAATATCCACTAGGTCAGGACCACACATCAGGCGAATCTTCTTTACAGAGCTCATTAGCTCATTTTTCTTTACCTCCCAGTCCTGCACCTGCTCCCCCCACCCACAGCGTGGGGGAGGCACGGGGGACTCTCCCCACACAGGGACGAGCGCTGCCCAAACCCACCCAACGCGTGGCTTTCTTCCCCTACGCGCCCCGAACGGAGGCTCCCCTTGCCCCTGCCCTCAGCCCGCGGTACCTGCCCGGCTCCGGCCGCCCTCTCAGACCCGCCGCGGGCGCCCCTCCCGCAGACCCGCCTCAGGGAGGGCCGGACGCGCCCGCCGCCATGTTGAGCGCGGGCACGGGCGCGCGGGCCGGCCCTGCGGCAGGGCGAGCCGGCCAAGATGGCGGCGCTGCCCGCACTCAACATGGCGCCCGCGCCCGCGGGGGCTGCCGGAACAAGGGTGTCGGCGTTTCCGCGGTTATCCTACCTTAGCGGTGCTAAGAACCAGGGGAAAGCTGGGCGTTGGCGGGTGAGGGGAGTGCAGTGCTGTAGGGCGAGGCTGAGTGTGCGGAAGAGCCTTGGTGGGCACCTCGATAGACCCGCTGTGAGTGGGGTGGACACAGCCCCGTGCGTGAGGGGCTCAGGGAGGGCGAGGAGCCCCTGCGGGCTGTCCCCGCGTGGAGGTCAGGGCGCCTCTGGGCTCCCGATGGCAGCACTTGGGGCACCTCTGTCACAGAGTGCTTGCTCTGTGCTGCAGCCGTCACAGAATCACAGAATAGTCAGGGTTGGGAGGGACCCCTGGGTAACCCCGGCCCAGGCAGGGTCACCTGGAGCAGTTGGGTCCGGGTGGGTTTGGAATGTCTCCAGAGAGGGAGACTCCACGCCCTCCCCGGGCAGCTGTTCCAGTGTTCTGCCACCTCTGTGGGAAGAGGTTTGTCCTTATGTTGAGGTGAAACTTTTTGTGTCTTAGTTTATGGCCATTGCTCCTTGTTCTGTAACTGAGCACCTCTGAAAAGAGTCTGGCACCATCCTCTTGGCAACCTTTGGAAATATTTACATGCATTGATGAGTTCCTTCTTGGTCTTCTCCAGACTAATCAGGCCCAGCTCCTGCAGTCTCTCCTCAGAGGGATGCTCCAGACCCCTCATCATCTATGTGGCCAACCCTGGACCCGCTCCAGTAGCTCCTTGTCTTTCTTGTACTGCTTCTGCACCTGGCAGTACTTCTTATCTCTGTGTGCGGGCAGGAGGCTGCAGGAGGGTGAGGTAGGTAGGGATTTCTCAGTGTCACTAAGTTGTCTCAGTGGCTGCTCAGAGCAGTCCCACAATGGCACCTGTATTCCCATTTACTGACGGCTTTAAGTGTCCCAGTCTTCCAAATGTGACTCTTGATACTTGTGAAAGGTTTTGCTCCTGCTGTTTGTTTTGTTTGTTTGTTTGTTTGTTTTTTTCCCACTAGTAAATTGTATCTGTTGCCAAGATGTTGTTTTATTCCAAGTTTAGTAATACCTGGTGGTTTTAAGCCTTAGCTTTCAGCTTTGATAGCTATGACGGTTATGATAATTGAATGCAAGGTGGTTTTGCATAGCTTTTATAATTGTAAACAGAATCCTCAAAAAATTCATGTCATTGTTGAAAGAAAAACTCTGGGATTTGCAAAGCAGAAATCTCAGTGATAATTTTACGGTTCAACACCAGTGTCATTATTTTTGTGAACTGTGTATCAGCTAAAGGGTTGGTTTTGAAAATCTGTTGTTTGGAGAGGAAAGTTTCTGGTTCGTTTGAAATACTGAGCGACTTTCCTGTCGAGAACAAGTAGGCTACATGTGGAAAATCCTTTGTGTTTCAGTTAAACATCATTCTCATGGAAAAAGCTGTTCCTGTTCAATCCATTACAGCAACTGCTCATGTCAGGCAGAAGGGGTGAAGTGCAGACATCTGTAGTTTAGCTTAACTTCTTAAATTCCCATTATGTAAGTCAATGTATAACTTTACCTACAAATGATATTTGGTCCTCTCTCCGTTGCACAGGAATGTCCTTTCTGGATGACATCTGATACCAGCTGATCTGCAATTTTTGTGTAATTCTGTTAATGGGAAAAGGCACTGAGGAACTGCAAGAATGAATTGGCCTCCCTGTGAGTCACGAGGTACCAGCTGCTGGATTTGGATGAAAAATAGGAAGTAGTAAGTATCACGTGTCCTCAACCCAAACAAGCAGTTGACTGAGTCTTCTGGGAAGAAATTCATGTCTAATCAGTTCTCAATCAGCTTTTATAAGCAACTGGTTTCTCTGGAAACCAAATATTAAGCCATTTTGAGTGATACAAAACAAAAGACTTCTTGTGTCTAGAGCAGAGTGAAATAACTAAGAAATTCATCTGTTCCCTGCACTCAGCATAAACCACACAACATATCACTTTGTTTTAATCTTGTTACTAACTGCAAAAATATTGCAATTCTGCACTTCTCCAGTTCTGAAAAGGCCGTGGGCAGATAACCTGATATGACTTAATTTAATTATGAAGTTAGAGAGAATTTATTTCAACCATGGGAAATGCCACACACACACTCAAAACTGGAATGTGGCAAAGATCCTTGTAAGCTTCTGCTATCTATCAATGATTCTTACAGCATTTGTTTCTAAAATCTGGGGGTTTTACACCAGGATTTTGAAGCAGGTGAGTGGTGTTATGCCTACCAAATAAAAAAAGGGAGACGAAACACATTCTAAAAGCCTGATCTTGGACTTGAAGAACAGCATGAATTCCAAAACATGTTGCTGCGGAAACAAAACCTTTTTGCCAAAATAAACATTCGGGAATATGTAATTGACTATTGGTAGACTTCTTGCTCGATAATATAAAAATAGATTCTCTGGAAGTATAGAAATGCAATTTGTAGAGTAAATATATTTGTAACTGTTAATTCACTGATCTAAACCCAAGAACATGCAGATATAACAGAACTGGCCTTTATTTTGCATTAGTTTGACACTCCTGTATTTCTGGTCCTTTTTCCTAATTTCAGACCATCCTTCTAAATATTCCTGTCTAGCTCCTTTCACTTTTTTTTTGTTTTGTTTTTTATCCCCCTTGAAGATCTTAGACAGAGATTCAGCTGTGCAATAAGCATGTAATCTCATTAGCATGCCAGGGGAAATTCCCAGAGTTCCTGACCCTCAGCAGTTGGTTGGAAGCACCCCCAGCCCAGGGTTGTTTAGTGGCGGGATGGAATCGGCTGCAAGTCCCGGTAGAAATGAGCTCATCCCGAGGAGTGAGCTCTGCCTGGTGTCCCCTGACCTCTGTGGGAACTGTGTGTGCAGCCTGCAGAGCACTGATTTCATGGAATACGTGTTTACCAGCTGCAACCAGGATGTATTGCCCAGTTCTGAGTGCTGTGGGGTGGCCTGTGCTGTCTCTGAGGTGAGGAGTCGTTTACAGCTGGCAGTGCCTTGCAGAGCTGATGTTCACCCTTGTAACACTTTCTTCAGTTCCTTGCAACAATTTGTTTTCACAGGGAAATACTTATTTCTCCATTTTATTCAGGCTGTAAATGTTTCAGGCACAGGGATAAATGTTATGTGAGGGATGGAGGCCAAATACATTAAGAGTGGCCCTGAAAGCAAGTAATGCCTTTAAGTGCTACCTACTGTTGACACAGGAAAGCTTTTAGGTGGTGAGGTTTTTGGGAAGTTGCTTTGCAAAGGTGGTAACTGTTACCTCCCCAGGGCACATTAAAGCAGGATGGTGCTCTCTTGTCTCAGGTTGTCAGATGTGGTGTGAGAGTGGGTCATGGATCTGGTGTCCTGTGGGAAAATGGCATCCATAGCTAATGCAAAGCAGAGGGTGCTCTTGGCAATAAAATACATGGGACATCTAATTATCTAATGATTACACAAGTATGATCTTATACTGTGCACTGAAACAGAGACTCTTTGCACACCCTTCAGTTTGTGTAAGTTTTTGCTCTTTTTGTTTGAATCCTTAAATTGAAAATAATTCAGTCCAGGTATTCCTAAGCCAGAGGATGAAATAAAGATACTTAAGGTTTGTACCTAAGATGTCTTTAATATTTCTGCAAATGTTTCAATTCCCATGCAGTTCTTTGGTTTTCATTATGAATATGAAGAATTATGGGGGGAAAATTAATTTACTGCCCTTCGATGATGTGCAGAAGCACAACCAGTCCTGTAGCAGATGAGTGACTTGGTTGCCCAGAGAGGCTGTAGATCCCCATCCCTTCAGGTGTCCAAGGCCAGGTTGGACAGGGCTTGGAGTAACCTGGGTAGTGGAAGGTGTCCCTGTCCCAGTTGTCCCATGGCAGGGGGGTGGAACAAGATGACCTTCAAAAGTCCCTTCCAACCCAAACTATTCTGTGATTTTGTGCAATAAAAAATACTTTAAATATGGTCTGCACAGTTACAGAAACATCCAAAGCTGTCATATCTTTTGAAGAATCACAATATAAATTTTGGATTATAAATATAAGCATTATCATTGAAATGTGAAACAGAAGGATTTTAGCAACACATTCCTAATTTAGAACTTTCTTCTATGCTATCTCCATATTGGTTAATGTAATTATGGCTGTTGTATCCAGGTGGAATAAGCTGGGAGGTTTGCACAGCTTTTTAGTATGAAAAGACTCATTCAAAGGAACAGGAAAGAAGATGTCAAATAATGCTGCATTCCAGCGTGATATGGCAAGGAAATGCAAATTCTTAGGTCGAATAGGGATTGCTCTGGAATGGTTGTGGTGCTTTTAAAAAGCTTGGGTTAACATGCTAATGTGAGATGTGAGAGTGTTTTGAATGAAGAGGACAGAGACACAGAAAGTGATTATCAAAGCTATTACAGTTTTTACCTCAAGCCAGGATTACTGATCTTTTCCAGGATATATGTAAATCATCAGCAGCTTATTTTTCTTTAAATGGGCAGCAAGAAAACGTTTATTTTTGCTTTCATTATGGTAAAGGTAAGGAATTGTGGATTTCTTTGACCTCAGTGACAACTCACCTCTAGTCTGTAAATTAAAGAATAAAAGCCCACATTATTTTTACATTCTTCTCTGAGGTTATCTTTAGTATCCTTAAAACGGAACAAGTGGTTAGAGCTGTGTCCTCGGGTGACAAACCCCTGTGGCTGTGCCTGTCTCCAGCCCTTGTGCTCAAAACCTGTCCGTGAATTAACGCGTTGGAGCTCCCTGTAACAGAAGGGGATTTCCTGAGGGCACTGGGTAAAGGAAAGTTGCAGTTCAGGCAGGAAATTGCACGTTCGTTGGAAATTCTGCGGTTTGACTTCTATAATATCATTTTACACTAGAAAAACTTCCCTGCGCAGCTGTAGGCGTGTGCCGTGCGTGTGTTCACGAGGGCTAAAGGAGCAACAAAATGTGGAGTGAACCTTTCTGTCAAAGTACCACAACCGGAGGCTTAGAAAGACAATAAGCACCTTAATTAATATTTTGGGCCCTCTAAAACAGTGAGAGGCTGATGTGTCCGTTTAATAACACTGTATAGAAGGGTTTTCGGTTCCTGCCTGGGAACAGCATCGTTTGTTACTTGTGTTTTGTTTCGGAAAAGCGAGACCGCAGCACCCCGGTTAAATAAAAGGGTGATCGTATGTAGCAATTCGCAGGATGTCGCTTAATTTTAAAATTAAAATGAGAAAAAAGAAATCGGGGTGGGGGGTGGGGAGGCGGAAATAACCCTTTGTGTGATAGAGCTGCGGAGCGCGTTGTAAAAAATGTGCGGGAACGTGTCAGGGAAGCAGCGGAACCTCGGGCACTGCCGCTCCCGGGCGCGGGGGGCAGGAGCCGGGGGGGATCGGGATGAGGATGTGGATGGGGATGGAGGTTCTCTCGCGTACGTGCGGCGGCGCAGGTCCGCACTGAGCCCGCGGGCGCGGCCGGGGCCGTGCCGGGGGAGGCGGTGGCGGAGGCGGGGCCGCCACGCCCGCTCTGCGGCCACAGGCACAGAGCCGGCGGCAGGTACGGCACCGGCCCCGCGCCCGGGACTGCGTGCTGGGCTCCGCGGGGGTATTTTGGGGGTGTTCGGTGAGGGTTGTTTTGTTTTTCCACGCGGAGCTGACGAGTTGCGGGTCGTGCCCGCCCGCTCCGCCGCCAGCCCGGCGCGGGGGGCTCTGAAGGGCCGGGGTGCGGTGGGGGGTCCCGCTCGCCGTGCCGCCTGCGGGGGCACTGTCTCGGGGGCTCGGGAGCCGTGTCCGCCCCGCGCCTGCCCCGGGGCCGCTCGGTGCCCCCGCACGGCCCGTATCGGGGGGGCCGGCGGCGTTTGCGGGGTCACTGCGGGGGGGGCGTTGCGGGGCGCGTGAGCGGCGGGGCCGCCCCGGGACCGCCCGGCGGGGCTGGCGCGGCAACAAAGGGCGGCGGGGCCGGGCCGGGCCGGCGCTGCTCGTGCAGGTCTCACCTCCCGGCCCGCTCTCTCCTGTCCCGCAGCCCCGGCCGCCAGGACCGCGCCGCACCCGCGACAGAGCCGGGCTGTGCCGGCCGCGCCGCAAATGAAGTGCGAGAACTGCACCAAAAAGGTGAGTGCGGCGGCCGGGTCCTGCCCGAATCCCTCAGCTGGGGAGGGGAGCGCAGCCCCGAGGGTGGGGCGCAGCCGGCGGGATCCCCCAGGGCCGGGTTAGCCCGGCAGGCCGAGCGGCGCTGGCCGTCGGCCCCAAGGTCACCGCGCTCCCGGAACCCCGCGGCGCTCCGCTCATCCCCGGCCTCCCGGGCGGCCCCCGGGGCTGACACACCGCCCAGGACTCCAGAACTGATGGAGCACGGCGATTCCTGCGGAATCGCTTCCATCAATTGCAGCAATTGCACTTTGAGCACAAGGCCTTGTGAAGGGGCAGAACGAAGGCTGCCAGAACACCGTAAAGTACCGTACCGTTAGTGGCTAATGGTACAGACGGTGTACGGAAGGTGTGCTTACGGAACGCTGAACGAGCTTGGCATGATCCGTGTATTTTCTGTTTTGTTTCAGGAATGCAGTAAAAAACAGAAAAATGATGATACACAAAGCACATCTGTTGATGCACTGAGTTCAAACGATGGCTTTGAAGAGGTAATGTTCCTTGTATAAACTGTAATATGCTCTATTTGTATTCTTTTGTTGTTGTGTATCCTAAGGGAGGTTATAAGGAGACAACTTTCAAGTCCTAAACGTGACAGTAATCAACAAGCAGTTGTAAGCAATTTTGAGCTCTTGTAGAGAATGAAAAATCTTTTCAAAAGGTGAAGTAAAAGCCATTTTGAGTGTCAAAAGTCTTATATCAAGTCTTCAAAACAGACACAGAACTTGAGACAAGTTTTGATAGTAAAAGGGCACAACATGTCTTTAAGTTTCTTTCCCCTTAGTGAGCTTGGTTGTCATAGCAAATGTTTGACGGTCTTGATCTCACAGTGTACATTCAGCGCAGTTGTAGGGCTGTGTTCTGCTTTACCTCGTGGTACAAAGCCCAAGACATCTTGCTGTTAGAGGGGCATCTGCTTAAAGAGGATTCATAGTTCAGGGAAAAGTTTTCTCAGTTGCTTGGTGAGTTGATGGAGTCTGTCAGCTCTGCAGTGCAGTGGAAATGAAATCACGAGAACATGGACTAGGGGCTAAATTTAGATCTCTGTTTGCACTTAAACATGTTGCAGTTTCACAGTAATAGTAGGAGCAGAGCCGTGGAAGGGATGGAACAAATTATTTTGATTATCGTAAGTTGCCTTGGATGTTACACAAATGTCACGGGTTGTCTTCTTTTAAACCAGTGAGAGCATGTTTGCCCTTCAGCTGGCTCATTGCAGAAGTCTTGAAAATCATTTCAATGTTATTAAATACTGGTTTATCTTTTTTCCCCCTAGAAAAATGAATTTGATACATTGGCTAATGCTAAAATACTCCTTAGCGACTGCTTAGCTTGTGACAGTTGCATGACATTGGAAGAAGGAGCCAGAGTTTTCCAACAGAACCAGAAGGAGTTCTTTCGTGTTCTCAACCTTAATAAGGTAAAGTGACCCAAACAATAACACACAGTTTTCTCTGAGGAGGCGGCAGTTACAGAATGACTAAGCAGCTCGGTTTGCCAAGGCAGATAATGTGAAGATTTGTCAGGATATGCTTTTTCCGATGAGGAAGTGAAAACTTGAAGCAAGATGAATGATAAAGTACTTAAAAATAATTTTGCACTAGAGATGTGAGGTCACAGCATTTAACCTAAATGCTGGAAGGAAGTTACTGCACCTGCAGAAGGGAAATTTATTGGAAATGTAGCTCCCTCATTACTGTACTAACAAATTAGTCTCGTAGTTCAATATTTATAGATATTCATACCTTTATTACTAGGTCTGTTCTGGGTGGGTTTAGTGCCAGTGTATCCACATAACATAAAGTTAGGAAGCCATGTTACTGAAAGTAAAATTGTCATTAATACATATTCAACCTGACTATATTTGGAACAGAATTTTTTGTCCAAATTCTTAGCAAAATTTAGAAGTGTTCTATTGCTGTCTTATTTTCTGCTGACTTGTTTTATTTTTTCTGGAAGCTAGTTGCTAAGCACAGTGCTCAGATCTTTAGAACTTGATACTGAATTAATTATTTTAGTTCTGCCCCAGACTCCTGTGTCCTTACTTGGTGTGCAAAAGCCACCAGAATTGAAGCTTTTTCTTGATCTGTATATAAGTGTCATAATTAAGAGGATTCACTACAGAGGTCTTATTTTCTTAGAAGTTTAACTCTCCATACAGTATGATGTTGTCATACAGAAGAAAAATAGAAGAAAAGGGGGGAAAATAATCTTTTGGGTCACATTAAGAGAGCCTGAATCCTACAGCAGGAAGGCAGCCATTTATCTTTATCAAACTTCAGGGGTCCAAGAGAGGATAGTGAGCCAGAGGCTCAGCTGTGAGCTTTGAGTCGTGAGCTCTGCTTGAGAGGTCATTACACAGCATGTAAGGACAGACTGTGGTCTCTGACCTTTGCAGGGTGAAACTTGTCTGTGGCACAGTCCAGGGTTCCACTGGTGTGGAAAATGACCCAGCTAAAACACAAGATTTATCTTCAGCTAAATGTCACAACCATCAGAGCTATACAGCTCCACACCACCACAAAGGGTTCCTCAGTGCCTACAAACCCTGGTTTTTTGAGGGTCCCATCTTGCCACTTTCCCTCAGCAACTTCAGTGATAAAGGCACAGGAGCCTTAACAAAGAATCAGATCTGTAATTTGCTGGGTTGGATTTACAGCTTCAAATACACCTGCTTCTGTAAACATTTAAACATAAAACTTTTTGCATATTTGATAGAACCTTTCATATTGCTAGAACATCATGGGTGCTGAATGTCTTTTAACTTTCCTTATGCCATATGGAGACCAACCAAAGGATTGTCCTAGAGGACAGGTGGATTATGTAAAAGCAACATCTACAGATGACTAAACACTGACAGAATCAGAGGAACACCCTGTCCTGCCCCAACTTGATGGTTCTTTCACAGAGTTTGTAATGGTATGGCTCACTGAAGCATAAAACACTAAAGAATAACTCCAGGAGTGGAAAACGCAGGGAAAACAAGGAGCTTTACCCTGTTGTAATGACATATCTTTTTTTTTCCTTTGTTTACCAGAAATGTGATACCTCAAAACACAAAGTGTTGGCAGTGTCTATATGCCCTCAGTCATTGCCTTATTTTGCTGCTAAATTCAATCTCTCTGTGAATGAAGCAGCCAAGAGACTCTGTGGTTTCCTCAAAAGTCTTGGTAAGTTTGGGGTTGTTATGGTGGTGGTGCAGAAAGGGGGGATTGTTTTAGGTTTTTTGCTTTCTCGCCAGCCTTCTAGTACCTGCAGAGGCTACAAGAGAGCTGGAGAGGGGCTTTTGACCATGGAGTGAAAGAGGGGAGATTTAGGTTAGACACTAGGAAGAAATGAGGGTGGGGAGGCCCTGGCATGGGTTGCCCAGAGAAGCTGTGGCTACC
>JAWWES010000042.1:8283329-8294456 GCA_035583135.1 Lophotriccus pileatus
GGCCAGGTTGGACGGGGCTTGGAGCAACCTGGGCTGGTGGAAGGTGTCCCTGCCCATGGCAGGGGGTGGGACTGGTTATCTTTAAGGTCTCTTCCAACACAAACCATTCTGGGACTCTATTCCTTGATACTTTCTTGTGCAATCATAAGGTGCCATTGCACAACTTAGTTCAGAGTTTGAGGTCCTCGCTGTGTGATGTTGCAGTGGGGTACCAGGGACACAGAGCAGTGTCAGGCATGGACTGGAGACGTTCCCTGCTCCCAGTAAAGGTCATGGAATAGGAGGACATTGTAGAGCTGGCTCCAAAGCCTCCTCTACCAAGAAATCAGGGAGTATTTATTCATGACCTTCAATAAAATTTTCTTGTATTTTGTAACTTTAGGGAGGAGGGAATTCTTACCCTAAATTCCTTCCAGTCCTTTTGACACATTAAGTCTCCACCAGAAGATTCTCAGTTCTGTTTTTTTCCCTGTAATTTGAAATTACATGCAAGAACCATTGTATCTGCCTGTTTTGTGTTAAAGCTGTATTTCCTTTGCTTATTATGCTATAAATATATATATATATATATTTATATATATATGTTTGGAATTATTTTTTTCATTTACTTTTTAACATTTCAGTAATAAACCTATAAAGTTTTTCCATATATATCTATAGATATTAGTTTTTCTTAGTTTTGATGATGCATCTTTGTACCCAGTATATCTTCCTCATCTAAAAGCACTGCTAAGTTGTGGTGGGGCCCAGTTTTCTTAGAACATGTTAATTTATCAATGCCTCACTTGCTGTGGGGATGTGCTCAGTGCTGTGTAGGCTTGTAGGGACAGCAGGTCTCTGCAGTGTTGGTGATATGCTCCTGTACCTCTGCAGACAAATTCAGCAATGGGAGATATAACTGGATGTTATGTTTCTTTTGTGGATAATCAAATGTGACT
This sequence comes from Lophotriccus pileatus, assembly GCA_035583135.1. Taxonomy (NCBI): domain Eukaryota; kingdom Metazoa; phylum Chordata; class Aves; order Passeriformes; family Tyrannidae; genus Lophotriccus; species Lophotriccus pileatus. Next base: position 8,284,268 of record JAWWES010000042.1, read on the forward strand.
GCAGCATGTCTTGAAAAGAACACTCCTTTACAGGAGTCACTGTGAGTCACCCAGGAGTCATGAAATCCCCTTCAATTAAACCAAAAGCAATAGGTGCTGAATGGCAGACTCCTCTGAAGGAGGCAGAGAACTCTTCGAAGTGTTGCCTGCAGCATTAGCAAGCTGGTGGTCCTTTTAAATGTATGACACAGAAGAGTTTTTCAGTGTATGGCCTTCACTTATTTTCTAAAAAGTCGGAGTGGGGGCAAAAATATACTCATTGATCCTCCCAAGATTTTCCATAGGCCTGGAACTTTGAGAGATGCACCATTCCCTGCCCTTTCTGCTTGCTTCCCCAGGGGTGCATTATGTGTTTGACACCACTATAGCTGCAGATTTCAGTATCCTGGAGAGCCAGAGGGAATTTGTGCAGCGGTACCAGCGGAGGAACCAGGAGGAACATGCCTTACCAATGTTTGCCTCTGCCTGCCCTGGTGAGAACTGATTTCTCCATCCTTCCTGCCCCTCGGCCTGGTCTCACTGGAACTACCAAGGAGCTAAGGAAAGAGTGGCTTCCTTTGGGAGCTTTGCACAACTCAGAGCATTTTTGGTTTGCTTTTGAGGGCTACTGAGCACGCAGTACTTGTTCCCAGGTCACTGGTCATCCTCAGTGCCTGGAAATGAGATCAGAACTGGAATGGAGGAGTTCAGACCACTCAGTTTAATGGGGCATTTCCTTATTGAAAAGAATCTTTAAACTTTGATAGGATTAAACCACAACCTCTGTTGTCCCGAGCCAAGTTTTGAACTTGCCACTTAAGCCTGAGGGGAAAGTAGCAGGTGACATTCCTTGTAATGACTGTGAGATGGTCATGTCTGGCACTCAGAAAGTAATTCTCACATGAAATGTCACAGCCTTGACTCACTAAATGTCTCGCTTTGGGGAATTTTGCACCTGAGAACATGTTCTGTATGAACAGAACCTGCACTTATCCCAGCTGCATAGATGCAGAGCGTTCAGGCACTGCTTACCTTTTCCATTTCAGTCTAAAAGTCACCTTCCTAAAAAAGAAGTATCGAAAAAGAGGTAGAAGTGACTCCTTTGCCTAACATTCCCCTCAACTCCACCCTAAAATTAATGGTTTTCCTTTTCAAAAGGCTGATAAAAATACCAAAATATTTCTTGCTAGCTCTAAAGTTACTCAAGTGGCTTTCAGTGGTTAAAGAAATGTTAGTGATGGGACAGTGAGTGAAAGTTGCCGTTGGTGATGCCCAGAATCTGCAGTTGTCATTGCTCTGAAGTTTAAATACTACTGTTTGAATTATATTTAATAATTGAATACTCTGTGTATTCTGTGGTTGAGGTATCTGGGTTATGCGTTAGGTACTACATATATATACTAGGAGGAAGAGTCTCTTTTTTCACCTTCCTGTTATCTTAGTGTACCCTCTTATCTTCAGAAGCAGGCATACTATATATTGCTTTTTTTTCATGTGAAACCTTTGAAGTTGAAACACCCTCCATTAATTAAGTTGTGCATAGATTATGTAAAATTCAGAACCTGAGGATTTCTTTTAGAACTTCCGAGAATTTTGATTTTCTTGTCTAGAAACAGAGCTCAGATTATCTGCTGCTCTTATTGGAAATATTTTAAAATAATTAATGGAGCACTTTTCTGGTCTTTGTGTGGCCCACACAAAATAGTTTCTGGTTTCAGTGCAGGTGTCAGCTCTCTGTACAGATGTTAGCAGAGCATGGGTGCTTTCCATTTCTGGGAAACTGAACCAGAATATCACTGTAAACCCATTTTGAAAACATGGTGTGTTTCTTTGACAGCACTTAGAGAAAGCAAAAATCATGACTAGTCATCCTCAAAGTAAGTCCATTGTGTCCACCTTAATTGTCTGAGAGTATTTTCTGTTCCTTATTCTCCTTCCCCTCCCTACCCCCAGATTACATAAATTTCTCCCACAAATGCTGTTTCCTGTGTTTCTCACCAGATGTTTATTTTATATATTTCAGTAGATGGAAGGTCAGTGTGAACTCAAGTAGAACTGCTTTGCTCCTGTTTATCTTGGGGTGTGACCCTGCACAGCCCTATCGCCCTGGGCAGCAGCCTGGGGTGGGACATCTGCCGTGAGCAAAGAGCAGAGCCCAGAGGGCCCAGAGCCTGATAAAAACGTGGATTATTGTCCCTGTCTTAATTATTCCCCTCCTGCTGCTCCTAGAGGAGAAAGTGAGCTGCTGTTTTTGTTTCTTGTTTAAAGTACAACGGTGTAACTACTGATGGTACAGGTGGCAGCTTGCAGTCGTCACTCGTGTCCGTAATGGACCGAGCTGGGCAGCGACGTGGGGCATCTTTTGGAAATGGCCCGTTCCTAATGCATTGCCAACCTCTGTGTACTCCCAGAAAAGCCAAGGGGTCGAGATTTGCAGCAGCAGTAGGAAGACTATAAATACTGAGGATTCAGATGCTTTTGTCCCAGTCAACTCATTGCCTTTTTCAGGAACGGGGTCTTATAGTAGCAAAAGTTTTCTTAGTTTTCCTGCCCTTCCTACAGATGCCTAGATACATTTATCTATATATATCTTTGTGACCTTCTCACAATAACCACTCAAAATATGTGTTCTGAGGTACCTCTGCAGGAGATTATGCATTGATTTGTAGGGATTTCTTGCCCTTTGCCAACACAAGCCAGCAAATGGCTGAGAATCCGAATGACTTTGTGGAGGGGGTAGGTCTGGGTGGGTGCAGAATTTCAGAAATTACTTTGGGCAATACCTGTCAGGAATCTCTTGGGATTCAGTGAAATGACTACAACAGCTGAAACATTCCAGTTCTAAGAACTCATAGCAGGAGTGCTGGGGTGATTAATGGCAAGTACAAGGCAGAATGGTTTTTAAACTGTCCTGGTTTGGTTTGAAGCAGCTGTTGTTCTCTTTGGACAGCCCTTGAGACTCAAGCCATTTGAGCAGCAGGATGTACCTGTGCTGCAGAATGTAATACAGCCTTTCACCAAACACCAAGGAATTAAGTCCTTTGTTGCAGGTACAGTTGCAGGTGGACATGAGGCAAACCTGTCCGGCAGTTCAGCACAGCCCTGACTTGTGACTCTGGTCCTCAGCTTTTCCTACGGCTGAAAGGAGTGGTTGTTGAAGATGATGTGTTTTCCATGGAGACCACTATCTGTTAAGCTTGAAGTCTGTACTTCAGCAAGAATTGGGAATATTTAAATAGCTGGAGGAGTGGGTTTTTTCTAATACTTATGCATTCTCATTTTCATCATTAAAATTTTATAACACTGGGAAAACTGCCATAGAGAGGCAAACAGCTGAACACCACTTGGATCCCAGTTTTGTGCTGCTGTTCTGACTTAAACATTACCAAGTGGTTTTTTTATGTAAGTGGTAATTCCAAGCTTAAAAATTAACCTACGGATTTTACCCTTCCTGGGCAGCATGTACACTTCTGTAAACACTAATCTGCTTGAAGATAAAAGACTTACGTGTGATATTTCTCACTATTTCTTAGCACCAAAAGCAACACACTTCCCTGGAAGGCTGGGCCTGAATCTCCTGCACAGTTTAGGTGTCATGTAGATGAAAAAACTCTAAATCCTTGCTGTGAAAGATCTGGGCTGTGGTTTCCAGTAAGAGCTACAGTGCCTGAGAAAGACTTGCACACCCCAAATACCTTGATCTGCCAGTTGTGTTTTGGAAGGTGGGCAATAATGCAACAGGTGTGGATATTGGGAATGGTGTGAATATCCACAGCTTGCCTGAGCTGACCTGCTGAGTGAAGGAGTCTGGTGAGAGGGAGGGGGGTTCTTGAGTAACTAAGGACAGAATGTTGCACACAGAGATTTCAGTTCATTCCTGTGTGTGTGGCTGTGTGTGGGGGTCTTCCTGAAGGTGTGGCTACTTCAGCAATAGTAAAAGAAGCCATTTTTTTCCAGGCTTAATCCACATGCATCTTGTGATAATGCTTTCATGTGACTCTTCATGTGCTCCAGGGGAGGCAAGCTGGGGGCATGGATATTGAGTGTCAGGAGCAGCAGGTCACAGTTAAGCAGCCAAACAGTGCATTTGTTGTAGTCTGAGGTGATCCAAGGGCTGAGGTCTAGAAGGTCAAGTTACTCTTTGTTAGCTGGGGTGCTGCTCTTTCTGCTTTGTTAAATCTGGGCACTAGGATGGGTGTAACAGGGCATGAAGTTCACAGTGGCTTCTAGGTCTCAATTAATGACACAGTGAATTATTGATTAAAGCATTATTAACAGAGCCTTGAAGTTCCCTCCGTTTCCCCTAACCCTACACAGAAATGTCCTGTCTGCTGTGAAGGGGTCAAGAGTTTTTAGGGGCTGTTCTGTGAGCTGTGCTTCTGGGCCACTTCTCTCTCTGACTGTGGTTCCTGTCTCTCCAGGTTGGATCCGATATGCTGAAAGGGTGCTCACCAACCTGGTGACTTCTCACATTTGCACTGCAAAGTCTCCCCAGCAGATCATGGGCTCCCTAGTGAAGGGCTACTTTGCCAGGCAGCAGGTAAAGGATTCCCATTTATTTTTACCATTATAGTATTCTAAATAGAAAAGCTGGGCCAGTGGGTTTTGATGCTGAAATGCAGATCTTAGTTATTATTTGTCCTTGAAAAATAAATAGTGCCACAATGGGAAGAATGTGCAAAGAACCTCAGTTCATGCACTGCAATCCTTGCACTCTTGGGGCAACATGGCTTTACATATTTAAGGATAAAATTAATACCCATTGCAACTCAAGGGTTTCTTGTTCTACAGCACAGCCAAAACCAGGAGCAGAAGAGAGCCATGTGGAAATTGCCCTGTTATCTGGGATCAATAAAAGCACTGTATCCTGGAAACAAATCTTTTTATCTTCTCAGTTTTGTACATTGAAAAAGCTGCCCTTCTTTGCATATCAAACTAATATGGAACTGCAGCCACAGTCTGTAGGAAATTGTTGTTGTCTGCACGTGGATGGATAAATAGACATGAGTGAGTGACAGCCAGAAACCAGAACTCCTGAGCTGTATTCATTTCCTAAGGCAATCAAAAGCTACAGAAAAGGTGGTCTGAAGGTGTAAGTAAGAGCTGCAGCCAGAAGACAGGCTTTGGAAGTCTGTTGCTGATGCTTTGTGACTTCTGGCAAATCATTATCTGTGTGTGGCAGCCTCTCAGTGTAACGGGTAGGGACTGATTCCTGGTATTGCCTGCCTGGGGTTTATGACACTATTTCTGTCCTTGTCATCCTTCAAACTGTCTTTTGCTCTTCAAGGAGTTCACTTTTGCTCCCTTCTGTGATCCACAGAACTTGTCTCCTGATAAAATTTTCCATGTAGTTGTGGCGCCTTGTTACGACAAAAAGCTGGAGGCCTTGCGGGAAGATTTCTACACTGCCTTGTATAACTCATCCGAAGTTGATTGTGTCCTGACGTCAGGTTAAATCTTTGAACTTACCATCTATAAATATATAACTGAATCACCAGCCTTTATGCCAGACTTGGTTTTTTTCAAGTCTGCTTAAAAATAAGTACATCTGGTTTTGTGCTACTGGCAGGACAGGGACTGTGTAGGGGGTACTTTCCTTCTAAGTTGCTATTCATCTGAAATATCAGGTATTTGTTTTTGTCAGCCTCTCGAGGAAGGTAAAAGTTATGCAAATCCATTTTTAAAATGATTGGCTTGTCAGTGGTCATTATTTAATCTCCACTGGGATTATCTGTAACACTCCAAATTCACGCCTTTAGCCTTAAGTGTAGAAACACCTTCTGAATTTGCCCTAACAGGAAGGCTGAGGATTTAAGCAAAGTTTGGGCAAGCTTGAAGGCCCTTTTCTTCGGGGCTGGAAGTGTCAGGCTTCTCAAGTTATTGGAGGGAACTGACTCTGGGAAGAGCTGGAGAATGGGACTGAGTAGATGTTGGGACATGGATCTCTAAAACAGCCACAGTGTGTGTGTTGGGCTTGGTGCTGAAAGTAAAATGTCTTGTGTTTTCCTACAGGTGAAATTGTCCAAATAATGGAACAGAAAAATGTGTCTGTGAAAGATGTGACTGAAGTAGCTGTAGATAGTTTGTAAGTAGCTTTGTTGTGGATTGTTTCCTTATTTTGATAGTAAATGACACTTTGGAGCATATTCAGCATTAATGTAAAACTGCTCAGAAGAATGTTTTTTCTTTTTAAAGAAAGAAAACCTGCATTAAAACCTGAATATACCACAGTGGCCAAAACCACAGAAGTGTTATCTTATATGTTCATTCCTATATATGAAAGTAATATGAAACAGATAATATAAAGCTGTATATGCTTTCTGAATACAAAAGGGTCATTACCTCTGATTATGTGCTATATAGTAACTCCTTTCAAATTTATGACTTTTGAAGAATTTTGAAGATTGTGTAGCTCCTTATTGTTATTTGAATGCAGTAATATTAGATTTGGCTATACTGAGCTCATGCCTGTAAATGTGACTGCCTGGGGGTGTTGAGCCTGTTCAGAGCTCTCCTGGGCTTGATCCTGTGTGAAGCCCAGGAGCCTGAGGTGCCTCACACAAAGCTGCAGGACACAGTCGTGGGCTTGACCATCTGCTCTGTGCTCCCCTCTCCTTCACGGCAGCATCTTGACAGTAAATTTCCACTTCTCCAATATGTTCATGGAGAATTGCTAGAAGCAGCACCTTTTCAGGAAATGCTAATTAACTGGTTTTTGTACTGAGGACAGCAGTTAGTTTTTCAAGATCAGCTCAAACTAAACTGTGCTGTGGATGAGAAGCACACAAAGCACTGCAGAGGTTTTGTTTACACCCCATATGCTGGCTCAGGGAGCACTGTGCCTGCTGTTTAATTCTCAGGCTTAGTTACAGAGGCTGCTCTCCCTGATCTCTGTTCAAGTGTGACAGATGTTCCTTGGTGTCTTTCCAAAGGGGTGGTAGTGGAGCAGTAAACATGCTTTCTTGCAGAAAATAGAAAGCTCTGTAAGTGGAAAAATCCTTTTCAGTTCCGGTTATTATCCTGCTTCGACCTTGTCTAGAGTGGAGAAATTGGAATGGTACAGTGGGAGTGTGTTCAGAGCTGTGTTTGTGGTGCAGCTCCTGTGGCTGCTTCTACCAGGAACTGTCACACAGAATGAGAATTGCATGAATAAAGCTCCTGCAGGCATAATCACATAGAGACAGTCACTGAATTCTGTATCAGCCTGGCCAGTGAAAGAACAACCTGTTATTTAGATTATACCTGGTTTGTTAGCTGAGTTTATAGAACTACAGAATCTCCTGAGTTGGAAGGGATCAAGTCCAACCCCTGGCCCTGCCCAGGACACCCCAGAAATCCCACCCTGTCCCTGAGAGCGTTGTCCTTGAGCTCTGGCAGCCTTGGGGCTGTGCCCTGGGGAGCCTGGTCAGTGCCCAACCACCCTGTGGGGGAAGAACCTTTTCCTAATACCCACCTAACCCTTCCCTGACACAGCTCCAGCTGGTCCCTGGGCTCCTGTCACTGGTCAGAGGGAGCAGAGATGGGATTGCTCCTCCACTGCCCCTTGTGAAGAGCTGCAGACCCCAATGAGTCACCCCTCCATCTCCTCTTCCCCAGGCTGAACAGACAAAGTGACTTCAATTTATGTTGGAAATGAACGTTAACTTTGGAACAGACTAATCTGATAATACTGATTCAAGCTGAGAGACCTGATGACAGAAATTTTTGTTCTTCTGGGGTCTTAAAAATAGATCTTGCAGAAAAATTTAAATAACTTGGACTCTTCTTAAAATAAGTCCCAGCACAGCAGCAATTTTTGATGAAGTGCTTGGTATTAAAAAGGTCCATGAATAAAGTAACTTGTGTTTGGGTTCTTAACTCACTTGCATAGCTCCAGCAAACAGCATTTGGCAAAAGTTGGGTGACACACCGTTAAACAGAACCACATGAGGTTGTTAAAAAAAGAAAACAAACCCAAAAACCACAACCATAGGCTGCAGAAGTTCTTCAGCAGCTGCACTGGTTTGGCACGGAGGGGACAGACATATTTGAGCTCTTCAGTGATTCAGTACTTGCGAAGTGTAATAACATTGTTAGTGAGGGGTTGGCTGTGCTAACTCTGTGCTAACTAACTAACTGTGCTAACTCACTCGCTCTGTGCTAACTCCTCTGTGCTAACTCACTTGCTCTGTGCTAACTCCTCTGTGCTAACTCCTCTGTGCTAACTCCTCTGTGCTAACTCACTTGCTCTGTGCTAACTCACTAGCTCTGTGCTAACTCCTCTGTGCTAACTCCCTCACTCCGTGCCAACTCTCACCTGGGCTCTGTGGCCAAGCCCTGTGCTGGGATCAGCTCAGGCAGGAGCTGCCAGTGCCAGGGAAGGGCACTCTGGGTGTTCTGGGAAAACGTAAGGAGACTATACCCAGAGAGGCTTTTACATGGAAGAGCAAAGCACATCATCCATGTCTGCTCCTGCATTCCCACCCCCTGGGATTCCTGCTCTGCCAGTGGGAACAGGAGCCCGCAGAGCTTTGGGATCCCCAGCACGTGGCCCAGCACAGCCCCTCCTGCAGCCACGAGGGCTCAGCAGAGCTGCCCTGAACTGGGCAGAGAACTTCTCTCTTCCAAGAGAAGGCCGTGTCCTTGGGTAGGAGCTCCCTGAGCCAGAGCCCTTACCCAAGGTACACTGTTCTAACCTGGCTGCAGTGCTCTGTTGACAGTGTTACACACTGTGACAAACAGCTCCTGGAGCAGGGGAATTGTCTGCCAGCAGAGACTTGTAACTTCTGAAGTGTTTTTTATTCTGACAGGCAAAAAACTACTTATTTCAATAATTTTATTTAAATAATATTTTCCAAAAAATGTCTCCTGAGCAATGAATGGCTGTTAACCACATCCTTAGGCTGTGCTGAGTGTGCATTCTTGTGAATTACTGTTGCTTGAACATGGAAAGCCCTACAGCCTTTATTTTTTTTTCCACAATCTTGGTGCTGTCCTGAGCAGTTTACATTTTTTAAGCTCTAATAACAATGTTAATGTGTTCTTACTTAGTGCTACAAAACACTTTTTGGTGGGGGAACTAGAGAGAGGGAAAAACATGCTGCTCTGCTGAAGGGAAGGGATGGAATTTCAGAGTTGATCTTCCAGTCTGTTGTTTTCCTAAGGTTTGCTGACATAAAGGAGGGAGATGTAGTAAGGCACGATGGGAAGAGGTCTGATGGTTACCTGGAGCACATTTTTAAACATGCTGCAAAGGAGCTTTTTGGCATGGATGTCAAGGAAATCACCTACAAAGCACTAAAGTAAGTCAGAGTTTTGTATCCTTGTTATGTGGGACTGGCTAGCTGGAATAGAACATTTTCAGTTGCAAGGGACCCACAATGATCATCCAGTCCAACTGCCTGAGGAATTTGGGCTGCCCAAAATTAACCACCTCTCTGGGGGATTCTGTTCCAGGGTTTGACCACCCTTTTGGTAAGGAAAGGGTTGCTGAAGTCCAATCTAAACCTCCCCTGGTTTAGTTGGTACTGCAGTGAATGCAGTTACTGCTCTTTGGCTGGCAGGCAGTTGCATGTTATAAACCTGTAAGTCTGTCACAGCATTCATTTATTAATAGCTTAACCACACTTGAAAAATTAAGTATAATTCTGTTCTGAGTTACACCCCAATTTCTGCTTAACACCGTTTAGAAACCAGAGGAGTTCACCTTGATCTTACTGTTACACTTGTTCTGTTCTCTTTAGAGTGCCTGAATGCTCTGACACAGTTGGACTGTTCCTCTGGGAGTGCATGGGGTTAAAATGGTCTCTGTGTATTTTGACAGGAACAAGGATTTCCAAGAAGTTACCCTTGAAAAGGACGGGGAGACAGTGCTGCGCTTTGCAGCAGCTTATGGCTTTAGAAATATCCAAAACATGGTCCTGAAGTTGAAAAAAGGAAAGTTTTTGTACCATTTCGTAGAAGTCCTTGCCTGCCCAGGAGGTAAGGATAATTGTGAATCCCCAGTCGCTCCATGCACGTCTGGAATCTCAAAGGAAAGCTGCCCTAAGGCAGGCACTTCATTCCTTCCTAATTCCCTTCTTAATAATCTCAAATCTCATTATTTAATGAAGCCTTCAGAACACCAGTTACAGGTTCTGGGTTGGCTCATGTGGTGGTTTTGGTTTAGGCCTTCCTGGTCACCAACCTGTAACCAGGTATCCAGGGAAGTGACCACTGTACCCAGTATTCC
>JAWWES010000042.1:8316510-8327253 GCA_035583135.1 Lophotriccus pileatus
GTGATTCAGCTCTTGCTCTGGGATGACTTAGCTGAATCTCTGCAGAGCAGCTCTGATACTCCTTGTGCTGTTTTAAACCCCCAGTTAGATAAAACTACCTGTGGATAATATTTATTTTGCCACATATTTAACATATCCAAATGACTTGCCTTTCCTTTCCAAAAGGGCAGCTGAAATTACAGGTTGCAGAGGATGATTCCCTTAGGTGAATTTCTTGTCTTGAACATGAATGTGTGTTGCTTTGGGCTCACAGCTTTGAGCCTGGGCAAGATTTGAGCACAAATACCTCAACAGGTTGTAATTTGGGAACTTTGCCGTAAATTAAGCCAGCTGCTGGTGTGTTTTTTGAATGTCTACAAAGAATAACTGGTGAGTCATGTAGCTGTTCTCTACCTAAACTAGTCCTGAACCAGCATTTTTTTGGTTATAAGATAAAGATTTAAATAGCTTTATTTTCAGACTGCTGGATTATAAATAAGTATAGAAAATACAGGAATAAAGTGCTTTACGTTTTTTTAGGATAGCTTCCAGAAGCCATAGCCAGAGGAGGATCCCTAACCAAAGTCTAAAAACGCTCCATGAATGTGCAGAGTGTTCCTGTCAGCCCTTCACTCCGAGACTGGCCGGACTGCCTGTCCGGCTGCTCAGGGAGCGGAGCCCGGAGGGTCTGGGGGTGGAACGGGAGCCCAGGGCTTGTGTTCCAGCTCACACAGCTGCTGCACTCCCCTTTTCCTGGGAATTTATATCCAGTGCTCTCTGATAGCACAGCACTTTGAGGCCGGGTGCTAAACTGGCTCCGGGAGCTCACCTGGCTGCCGAAATCCACCCTCAAAGGGTGGTGTCATTGCTCTTTAATCCCCTCACTGCCTTCATGTGGTTTTTTCCCTGTCACATGGGCCTCTGCTGGCACCAGGGAGGTGCTGGGAGCCTGGGAACCAGTGGCAAGCCCAGGGAATGACACTACCACTGCAGGCTTGTGGTTGAACCCTTGGCTAAATATTTATCTGTGACGTGAAATCGCTTTTCACCTTGTAGTCATTCATAAAAGCATTGAGGAAAAACCTGATCCAGTTCCTTAAATTATAATGTCAAGTTATTCTGGCATCTTAGGCAAATAATACCTACGTTCAGTGACAAATTTAAAGCCTGTTTAGCACTAGAAAGAGGGTATTAAGGGTTTAACTTAAAATTAGGAGCTTGCAGAATGCTGTTTTTAAGCACTTTTTTCTTCATTTGCCCACTCTGTCTCATCCCTTTCCAAAAAAACCAAAAAAACCCACTAAATCCACAAACTGGTATTAGGAGGGGGGAAAAAAAGGTTTGTGAGGATACTTACTAGATGCTTTAAATTCTCTTGTTTCAACTTCTGATTACTTGCCGATATCGGGTCTTCGTTGTGTAAAATGGCAGAGGTGAGTTCCAAGCTGCACTGCAGTGCTGATGCATTTATCGTGAGATGGCAGCAGGTGTTCTCAAAGAGGATAATTTTTGCATTTAAAATTCTGTATTGGGAATTAGAGGGGGGGGGGAAGTATCATTAGATAAAAAAATGTTCCTCTTCTGCATGTCCAGCGATTCTTTCTCCTTTCCTGCTGACATCCATCCTAATCTTGTTTTACTCAGTTACAGTTGTGATGTTTTTCTTCCTCTCTGGTGCACTAAAGCCCTGCCTCAGGAATTATTAGGAATAGTAGCCTTTCAGTCTTTTCTTACAAAGGAAGAAGGTTAATGGAGTGAGATTTTCAGCTCCGTTTACTTGTTTGGGTTTGTGCAAAGACACAATCACAGGTGTCTGATTTTCAGACAAAATTGAAAATCTGCGAAGGGAAAATGGTATCTGTGGAAATAATTGAAGATTGTTCCTGGTGTTAATTATGGGAAGCATGTTCTTATCTATCATTTTTTCTTTAATAAAAATGGAGGAGAAATGAGACAATGAGTGCCCCAAAACTTGGAAATAAAATCATAACTGCAGAGCTCTGCACCGGCACATACAGAGGAAATGCATTGAGTCACATGTCACAGGTCAGTTTGCAGAATTGTGCTTACATCAGTAATCAATTTGATTCCTGCAGATAACTCCTTACTAAGTGTTTTCTGGGAAGGAAAAAACCCCCAGCTTTATTAAGTAAAATAAAGGCAATTTGAGTGGAAAGTGCCATTACGGATCTGATGGGGGAAAATACAAATAGTCCCTTGAAACTGATTAGTAGAAAGTTAAAAATTCATTAGAATCCTTGGAGCCTGCCAACACGCTAATTAAGCTGTTGAGTTGCTGGTTTGTTTGGCTGAACTTCGGCTGTCATGCCCAGCACTGACCAGCCCCAGGGCAGGGACAGCAGTTCTGCAGGGCAGGGCCTGTGGAGCAGCTCTGTTTACAGGCAGGTTCTAAAATTAATGTTCTCGGGGGGAGAAGCGTTCTGCTAAAATATTTGGAGTTAAAGATGTTCATGGTAATGGATGAAAGTTGACTGATTTCAGTTTTTAAATTGTGCCTGTGGGAGAAAGGGAAATATGTGTATGTCAGCTGCAGCCCACTAATATTTCAACTCTACTTCTACTCGCGGGTTTTAGTTTTGTTTGTACCTGAGGTTCCTGTTAGAAAATGGCTGGATTTTTTTTTTTCATAATATTTAGGTTTTATGGCTGCTGTATTAACATATTGCATTTTCAGTAGTAAAACTGCAAAGCTTTTGTACTCAGCAAGTTTCAGGTGGCATAAATAGCTTATGAGAAGTCAAAAAAGTCCCATAGCTGATGCTGAGGAATATGCTCTGCTGTGGAGTTGATCCATGTTACTGTTTTTCTCTAGGGCTATAGTCCATCCTCAGAAAAACTTTTAATGCATTTTATAGTATTATTTATTATTTAAATGCATTTTATAGTATTATTTTCTATTGTGTGTGCATATATATATTACATGTATAGAAATGCTTCTGTTCATGTTGGCTTTCCATGACTTTTGCTATGAAAAATTTTTCTTGTATTATTTTGGGTTTTTAGTGAGCAGCATGTTCAGGGCAGGGTCAGGTTGGATCTCAGGACAAGGTTCTTCCCCCAGAGGGTGGTTGGCACTGACAGGCTCCCCAGGGCAGTGGGCACAGCCCCAAGGCTGACTGAGCTCCAGGGGTGTTTGGATAACTCTCAGGGACAGAATGGGATTGTTGGGGTGTCTGTGCAGGACCAGGAGTTGGACTGGATGATCCTGAGGGGTCCATTCCAACGCGGGATATTCTGTGATTCCTCGTGCCGTTTGTGCCCCTCACCCAGTGGTTTAATAAGAACTGCCTGTTGCTGAGTGTGGCAACTGTAAAAATTGCACGTGAATTGTTTCACATTCCTGCTGTGTTGAGTTTTGTCAGGATGCAAACAGGCAGTTCCCATGGCAGCAGGGCTGCCCCACGGAGTGCACGGGAATCCAGGACCCTTGGGAACAGCGGGAGAACCTTGGTGGTTTGCTGGTTGGAATACAGTCTGTTGCACCATTCCTTTTCTGGGACTGAAATGAAAATAGAATATAATCTTAAATTAACCACAGGCTAATTCAATTAGCCAAATAAATTGAGGCAGAGGAGATGAGCTTTGAAGAACCTGAGTCCTCAGCAGAGAGAGATTTATTGCTCTGTCTTCGGACATCTGTCAGTAATTACTGTGTCTGAGTATCGGTGGCTTTTGGTCACAGACTCTCTGCTGGCTGTTCCCTCCCACAGCCCTGTGGTGGCCTTTGACTGCTGAGACTCAGCTTCATTTTTCTGCTCCTGATCATGGATGGTAGAGCCTGTCTGCTGGAATTCTGAATATCCTCAGAAGGGAACTGTTTTCCTCCTGTGTGGTTCTGTCAGTGCTTATTATGCACCACCCAGGTGAATGTGTAAAGTAAGTGACATCTTTCTGCCTCAATATTCTGTTCTATTTGCAGCAGATATAAATTGGTTTTTATTGATTTTTTTTTTTTTCTTTCCTCCCCATGTCAAAAGGACTTTGGTATTGATATTTGAGCAACTTTTTTTTTTTAAAAAGGTGCGCTCAGACTAGTCTGTGCTTGCTCTCTATATTGTGAGACATGTTAATGTGAGTCTGAATCTTGAAAAGACTCTTGTCTGTCCTATCAGAAATGTTCACTGTTCTCCCCCCTGCCCTTTTGGAGGTTGCTTGAACACCTCATGATTTGCACAGGGCTTGAACATCATCCATCCAGCACAGAATTGGTTTGTGGTTTTTGTCTAAATCATTTTAAAGTGTTTTTTTGTTGTTGTTTAGATCATTTATGTGCAGTCTTAGTTTCAATCTCAACACCCAGTTTGGGGACAAACCCCAATTCTTAAGCAGTTTCATCTTCTGTCAGTGTTACAAATGCAATTGTGGGCAAGTCTCATCGTTGGTAGGATGGGTATAAACAGAGAGCAGAGGTTGGTCCTTGTGCTGTAGAACTTCTAACAGGGATGGAAAATTTCCTATTTTAAGTTGTTCATGCTTTGGCTATGCAATAAAAAAAAAACCAGTGCTAAATACTTTATATGGATGTGAAAAATAGTGCTGCTGTCGTCATACTCCTTATAGGATCTTTTTTGGTGCTTTCAGCCAATTTTCCTATAGGAATCTTACAAACATGATGTTGTTCTCACTGTGCTTTTGCCTTCTTACATTGTTTAGGTAACGTTTATCTCACCTCTGCTGAAAACAATGGCCATTTCTTAACCTTTGTGTAATAGTTTTTCATACCTCAACATCTCAGTAACTCTTGTCTGAAGTTTGCTTAGTTCTGTAATTACCCTGTTGGACAGAGTAAGAAATATTTCAGAGACAGACATAAAGAAAAATATGTCTCTGGTTTTCACTGTTCCTTTCCTCTTGGCTTTCTGTTGGCTGGGCAAATGGCATTGATTTTTAAACAAAAAAACCCCAAACCAAACTGATTTTGATAAAAGCTTTCTTTCCTCCTGAAATGACAAATCCCAATTAGAATGCTCTGTCATGAAAATAGTTGTTTTAAAGCCTGTTTTTCTCTTTGATACTTATTAATTTACACTTGATATTGATTTTAATTTGCCTTTGCTTATCTGTTTCATGTAGTTGATTCACATTTCTGTAATTCCTGTCTGCATTTGATTAATGTAAATTATGTGTACATTGGCCTGCCCTGCCTTACACTCCCCACTCCCTCTCATCTGCCTTTTTCTGCCAACCAAGCTACAACTTCTATTCCCGCTTTTGTAGCCCCTGTTCTGCCTTGTGTCACATTACTGCTGCACTCACCTCCTTCAGATGCCTGCAACACCTCTGCCAGATAAGCTGGACCTCGGCAGTTCAATCTGCTGCTTTTCTTTCTATTTTTTTGTATAGTTTAGTATGGTAAGATATCATACAGGTATGTGATGGAGGGGTGCTAAAAGGAGACTGAAAAAAAAATCAGGTCAAGATTAAGGAGGTGTAAAAATTCTTCTATCCTGATGAACAGACTGAATGTGTTCTAGTGGAGCTGTTCCTCTAAAAGAGAAGTGCCAGCCATTCTTACTCTTTTGTGAAAATTGCATCATTTTATTCAAACGTGTATAGCTGGGTGTGCATAGAAAATATTCTATACAATCTGAGCTCCCACAGAATTAAGGAGCCATAAGGATGCTTTCCGTGGTGATGTTGCAGGACTGAGCAATTCTGACAGCAAAAATGGAAAAGTCAGTTTGGTCTCAGGTATGTTTTGACAGGTACTTCCTGAAGTATTTGCTTAAAACAGAGTTGCTGTACATTTCTTGATCCAGCAAAGAGATGGGATGAACATTCTGTGGCAAAAGAAAGGCAAATGAACTTGAAGGAAAATCTTACAGCAGAATTGTGGGTCAAAACCCATGGCAGTGACCAATGATCAACATCCAGTACAGTGAGTGGTGCAGCTGAGAGGGCTCAGTGTCCTGGTGGTGCTTCAGGACTTGGTTGTGGCAGAACACTTGGTTAGAAGTGGGTAACAAAACTTAAATGCTGTTGAATCAGCAGGTCCAATTTTCTCTGTGGTATCAAAATTTTAAACATAAAATAGAAGCCTGAAGATGAATTGACTATTTCTTTGGCAAAGATCTGCATCAGGCAAGGCTAGATTGCAAAGCAAGGGGGGGGGTTGCATTTCTAGTTAACAGAGAGATGCTGCTGCAGCTTCTAAAAATCACTTTGTGATGTGGGGATGGAGAGTTCCTTTCTGAGTGATCACCTGGGGGGTGGGTGGGATACTCTCTGTTCGAGGTGTGTCTTTGATTTTTTTGTTGTCTGCTGTTGCTCACAACACACCAAGGCATTGTGGCTTTATCCTTTGGTCACTCCCAGAGTTGCTCTGTTTCGGTCTGGAGCCAGTTGCCTGCTGGCCTCCCCAGTCCACTTCAGGTCATTTGTGCAATTGCTCTTTGTAGATAAGAATTATTGGCCCGATTATTTTTTTCTTAGTCTTTGGATGGGTTCCCCACCTGGAGGAAAGCAATTCCTCTGTGTCAGTGACTGATTGCTGAGCCAGAAGCTCTCTGCCTTGCACTTGTAAGAAATGCTGACTGTTCTTTGCGTTGTGTTAGGGACCAGGCAGATTGTGGTTAGAATGGACAGGGTAATTAAGCATTTCTACAAATGAGCTGCTGGCCCCGTGAGCCACTGGGTGTTTTTGGCTTGTACAGTGCTCATTCCCCTTCCCTCCGAGGTCAGTAGCGCACTAACATGTGGCAGGTCAGGTAGCTCTCTTCACCTTCCTTCCCATTCCTCTTACAAAAACACGTTCTTCTGGGTGTCTTAGGCTTTTTTAGGAGTATTCCACTCTCCAGCTTTATTACTTAAAGAGATCCGAGAGTCATCCATACAGGAAAATATCAAAATCATGTTTGAGGTACAGATCTTGATTTTCTCCTGCTAATGTTAAAGTCACTTCAGGAACTGCCTGGGTTCCTGAGGAGCTTCCCACCAGCCCGACCATTTGCTGTTTTCAATATTTTGCAGTAATTACACCGTGCTTTTTTAACACTTTGCCCTTGACCAAAATGCCCTTGTGAGAAAATTACTAAATCACAGCACAAGTCCTGCTGGGTCTTACACACATCATTAAATTTTAGCATGTGAGGAGCTCCAGGATGGGTTATCAGGATTACTTCAAAATATGTGGGTTTGAGGCTGTTTTTACTGCTTACAAGGGGCTTCTCACCTAGGGAGTGGAAAAAAATGTGCCTGTCAGGCGTAGGGATGTTAATATGGGAAATCTTTTTTCATTCAGTTGTGCAGGGTCTGGTATTTGAAGGGCTTATTTTGTTCCATCACATGTGAACGTACCCGAGAAGTGGTTTTGCCAGCTAACTCTGTAGGATTTTGTTTAACAAAAATCAAATCTCACTGGAAGCTTGTGACACTTGCTGTAATAAAAAGATTATGGATAGCTCCTAATGGCTTGTAAAAGCTGTTTAATGCTGGTTGTGTCAGAGTAAGCAATTAGGGTCACTTAATCGACTTGATTATTCATCATGTTCCTGTAATGGTATTCCATGCTTTGGAGCTGTGAAAATGTGCATCTTGAGAAGCTGCTGCACCCCTTCGTTGCCCTCAGTACAGGGCACATATGTAATAAGAAAACCCAAGAAACTTGATTCTAGGACAGTTGAGTACCCCCAAGCACAAGCAGCCTGTAAATGAACACCCTTATGTTGCTACCAGCTTAAGTAAAAAATGGAAAAGTCTAAAAATATGTGGTCATTTAAGGGAAGTTTGGTCAGAAACCCCAATATTAATGGGTTATGCTTTACACAGTACTTACATATTTCTGTTCCACTCAGGCCAGATTGTAAAGGTTAGGGGATACAGATAAGGTCTCTCTGCTGATCCTTAATTCCTGTGCTGCAGTCAGGTGTTGCTGTGTAATCCCATGTGGACTGGATAACTTTGGGCTACTTGGCACAAAGGGCAAGGAGTGCTTTGAGACCTTGTTTATTGTCAGTGGCAATTGCAGAAATTCGGTGAGAGCATTAAATTTTAGTCAGTAACTTGGTTCTGTCCTGAACAGTTAAAGTGGATGCAAAGCAGACAGAGGAAAAGGCCTCTTGCGTACACTCAACTGGCAGGGAAAAAATGGTGAGGAATGGGATGGTTGTGTTCAAAGAATGGATTTCTGGGGAACCCAGAGACGCAGAACAGCACTGGAGAGTTGTGAGTTGTTCACACATGTACCTGCTCTGGTTTCTGGTTTATGCAGTTGGGTCCAGACCTGCACGTGGGCAGGTCGGGGTGACCTGTACCTGTGGCTCTGTGTGGTCACAAAGTGACTAAATCTGCACCAGTTCAGAAAAACATGGGCGGAAAGATCTCAGCCTTCCTCTTGAAATGACTGACAATGGGATCTGGTGTTTGCTCTGCAGTGCTGGTCATTAAAAGGCAAGCAGACCTTTTGCTGGTGTCGAGTCCCATTTCTCAGAGCAGCTCAGTGGTGCTGGGACCCTCAAAAAGGAATTTCAGTGTAGGTTGCAAAAATCCATGTCAGTGGCTGTGTTCTTGCAGTTCTGTTATGAACAGGACAGCAATTATATCAGCTTGATGAAATTAGTACTGGATGTTATTAATTAATTAATGCAAATCAACAAAGCTGTGATTTACATAACAGAAAACACTGAAGTGGCAGCACTGCCTTTAACTTGTGTTGAACTGAGCAGCCATAGGGGTGGTGAAAAGTGTTGCTGGCCTGGTGGGAATTCACCTGGCTGGTCTCCCAGTCTGCTGGTTTTCTCTCTCTGGGGGTGTGTTAGGAGGTGGCAATCCCTGGGTAATCTCAGCCAGCAGAGCCCTCAGGATCCCGGACTGATTGTCAGTGCAGCAGGCACAACACTGCTGTAGCCAGAGAGCCAAGGGATAAAAACAAGCTGAGAATCAGGGAGTCATAACTGGCTCCCTGATGCTCCACATTTTCTGTGCCAAACATATGTTGGTATAGAAGAAAGTCTGATTCTAAATACCAAAGTGTGGGCAAGATTTAACTAAAGTTTTCTTTAAAAGAAACCAAAGCTCTAAACTGTTGCTATATTTTGCCGCATCTGATGTGTGTATGGGATTGTATAAACGGACTGAACCAGGATGGAATTGTGTTGTAGCTGCCTGTAAGGAACACTGGTCCAATCCTAAGGGTAGAACTAAAGTTTGCAGTCCCTTTGCAGGGAGCAGGCACTGTGTTCTGTTCCTGAGCAAACATGAAATAGATGTACAGTTGGAGAGCTGTTGACTTAAATGTGCAAAACTGAAAGTTTCAATTTCGAATTTGCCGCTGGATGGGTGTTACACGTTGATTGGTTCTGTCGGAAGCGTTAAAGTTTTTGATGTCTACTGAGTTCATAGAATGGTTTGGGTTGGGAGAGACCTCACAGCTCATCATCCCATTCCACCCTCTGCCATGGGCAGGGACACCTTCCACGAGCCCAGGTTGCTCCAAACCCCATCCACCCTGGCCTTGGACACTTCCAGGGATGGGGCAGCTACAGCTGCTCTGGGCGATTTATTTTTTATTAATAAACAACAGTGAGTTTCAGTGCTGTAAAAAAGCCCAAAGAAAAACACAACCCCCTTCTCCACAAACCTTGCCGGAGAACCCGTGAGGTGACAGGGGCTGTTGGCATATGGGCATGAATACATTTTAGCACCCTCCTCTCAGTTTATAGCCAAAAGCGTTTCTTAATTGTTTACTTTGCAGTTCTGACGGTGCCTGGTCCCTGTAACAGTCAGCGAGGATCAGGTAAAACGCTTCCATTGGAGATGCTTGACAAACTGAGTGCAGATAACGCTGTCTGTTTGGTCGCCTGTGGTACTCGCGGGCCAGCCGAGCCCCTGGCCGTGGGGTCTCGGTGTTCGGTGCTGTCCCCTGTGCCGGTCCCGCCGTGGCCGCGCCCTCGGAGCAGGGACAGACGGACACAGCGCTGGGTGTCTGGGCCGCTCGCTCAGGTTTTGTGCCCTAGTTCCTGAGAAAACTGGGGCTGAGCCGAGGAGACAGAGACAGCCTGGCTTACCTGGGAACGTGAGGCGCTGTGCTGGTTTGCCATGCACGTTACAGGACTCAGAGATGGAGAGTTACGTCTGGGTTTAAGGTGACCCTCTCTCACAGGTGTATGAGGGATCGAAATTATTATTATTATTATTATATATTATAATATGTCTATTTTAAGGCTGACTTTGAGAAGGTAGTCAGCACTCTGCAGGTGGTTCGAGCCCACCCTTTAGCACTGATTGTCTGCTTGCATTTATTGCATTCCCGACTCTCTCCCTATTCCCCCCGCCCGGTGCCGTCCCTGCGGGCGCTGCTGGGGGCGGGCAGGTGCGAGGCCCGGGTCACAACCCCCTCGGGGGGTGCCAGCAGCCTCCCGCGGGGGCCCGAGGCCCGTGAGGGGGGTGTCGGGCAGCGTTATCTCCCCCCGAGCCGGCGCGGGCGGGAGGCTCTGCCCGGCCCGCTCCGCTCCGCTCCGGGAGCGGCTCCGGGCCGCGTTTTCCGGGCCGCGCCCGAGCGCTCTCGCGCCGGGCCCGCGCCGTGCGGTGCCGGCGCCGCCCGCCATTGGCCGCGCCGCCATAGCCCCATGGGCGTGCGGGCCCGCCATTGGCCGCGCGGGCCGTCACTCAGCGCGCGCGTGCGTCAGGCCCGGCGCGCGGCCCCGTTCCCTGCTGTGTGCGGGGCCGGCGCGGGGCCGGTGCGGGCGGGGCCGCTCCTCGCTCGTCCCTCGCTAAGATGGCGGCGGCGGCGGGGGGCGGGGGGGG
>JAWWES010000042.1:8327262-8344732 GCA_035583135.1 Lophotriccus pileatus
GGAGGGCCGGGAGTTCGAGTACCTCATGAAGAAGCGCTCGGTGACCATCGGCCGCAACTCCTCGCAGGGCTCGGTGGACGTGAGCATGGGCCACTCCAGCTTCATCTCCCGCCGCCACCTCGAGATCTTCACCGCCGCGCCCCCGCCGCCGCCGGCCGGCGCGGACGGGCCGCCGCCCCCGCCGCAGGGGGACCCCGCGGGGGGCGACTTCTACCTGCGCTGCCTCGGCAAGAACGGCGTGTTCGTGGACGGCGTGTTCCAGCGGCGCGGGGCGCCGCCGCTGCAGCTGCCGCGAGTGTGAGTACGCGGGGCCGGGCCCGCCCGAGCCCCCCGGGGCACATGGCGGGGCACGGCCGGGAGCGGCCCCGGCCCCCCGCGCCGCCGCCCGGCCCCGCCGCCCTGCCCTCCCCGCGCCCTTCCCCCGCGCCGACCGCCGACACCCCGGGCGCCAATGTCGGAATTCAGGGGACCCTCCCGGGCGGTTCTGCACCGTCGCGGGGCTCCGGGCTGAGCGTCAGAATTCTGCAGCCCCCCCGGTGCTCTGGCAGAACGCGGGGAGGGGGTGTTCTGTTTTTTGTGGCAGAAGGAAACTGCCTGATTTCAGCGTTTATTCTCACGGGTAAACCGAGCCGTCCACGTGAAATGCTCCTGCTGGCCTTAGCGTTTTCGAATGTTTTTCTTACGTGACAACAAATGTATTAAGGGGGTTTAAGCGGTAATACATTCCTTTGCCGTTACCAAACATTAACTGTCTGTGCAGAATGATTTTCTAGGGGGATACGTGAGGCCTTGCCCGCGACATTTAAGGGTGTGTTGAACTGCAAATAAATGATCCATGCTCTGAGGAGTCACATGTTGGAAAAGTGAAAGTGTGTTGGTTTAGCGTATTTTAGCTGCCTTGACTAAGAAATACCAAAAAGGTTACGAGTGCTGTGGCTTTATAAAGCACGTGCCCTCCGTGACACAGCCTTAATGCCTTACAGGCATTTAAACTGTGTGTAGGACATTGGTGGTGTATATTTTCTGCTTTGTTGGCTTAATTTTAGTGTCTCCACCTGGTTCCTCTGTGAAAATCAAATTGTCTTACCTTGCTGCTTTCTAGGAAACGCCTGTTCTGGGCTTTAACAGTGCCAGTGTCTGGAGAGTTGTATAATCCCTAGTATAGTTGGAGGACTTGTTTGACCTTTAACTGTCACTTCTATTTTTGCCTCCTGCTTTTTAATATTAATAATTATTTGGCATGTGGTTAATCTGTATTCTAATCTAACACGTTTGTGAAATGCAGATCAAATACTTTTATTCTTTGTAAACAGTTTGGTGTAATATACTAATTGCAAGCACAATTGTATATGATATATGTTGATTGCAAACAGTCTAGAATTAGTTGGAGTAATTTAGTCAGTAGTAGTCTGTTAAATGCTTAAAACCTCAGGAAAAAGAAAGTGGTACTGCTTCTTCATGCTGTCCGCTGACTCGTAATTTATTCTAGTTCTTTCCATCAGTGTCGCTTTTCAAGTGGAAAGAAAATTGGGAAGGATTTTTTTGCGTGTTACTTTTTAATTGAGCGCTGATGAAAAGTTGTGTGTAGTTAAAATTTCTTCCCCAGTGCCCGTGGGTGGTGGTGCAGGAACTGGCATTTGCTCAGAGGTGACACCATTCCTTGGGCTGTGCACACATGGAGCTTCCCATTTCCAGGGCCGGGGGCTGGTGGAAGTGGTGATCTCCTGCTTACAAAATGTAGGTGTGATGGGCCATCCAGTCTGGTAAATAAAAGGTGCTGTGCCTTCAGCCCTGCGAGGGAGTGGTGAGCGAGGGGCTCCAGTCACTGTGCAGGGGGTTGAGCTTCACCTCGAAGGGCGAGAAGAGTCCACAGGGTCAGAATGAGATTGGTGAACAGAAGCAAATGCTGCTTTGTTGCTTTAAAAAAAAATAAACCTGTTTATAAAACAGAAGTCTTGTTGGAGTTGAATGGGGAAATAGTAGTTTCATTATTTGCAAAGCTTTTTTCTTAGTTTTAAACAGAAGTCCTCAGGCAAATCCAGAGGCCTGTCTGCTCCTAACAAGTCCTTCCTGTGAATTGCTGATGACTGATATTGTTTGTAGCTGTGTTCTTGAGCTTCCTTGTAGATTTAACTGGTCACACTGAAGATGGGCTCCTGGATTTTAAGAATCAAACTTACTCACGTCAAACATTAATGGTTGAAGCACGATTGGAAAGCAAGTAGTTTTGGTGTGAGTTCAAGATTGATGATTGCCAGCCTCCAGCTGAAGTAATCACCAGATCTATTTTTGTTGTTGTTTAATCCTGCTCTGTTGCCAGTAATAAATATGCTTTGCCTATGACTACACAATCGTCGGAAATTTTAATGGCAGGTGAAGTTTAAAGAATTCAGGGTGGCCTGTTCCTTTGGTTTGTTTTTAGGGGATCCTAGAAACCAAGACTGGAGGGTTCATCCCTGTTTTGTCTAATTAATAGTGACTTAAAGTGTCACCAAGAAAATACTGCTGCAGACTTGAAATGTCTCATTTACTTGTCACTGATGATTGTATTTCTGTAGTTCCAGTGACCTTAGTATTTTATTTTTTTTGTTTCAGCACAGTGTTTAAATGTGACTGCGTTAATAATGCTATTAAACTTCTTAGGTTTGGAAGGGAAAAACAGAAATATCACTTTGTAGTCTCCTGCAAAACACA
Source organism: Lophotriccus pileatus (assembly GCA_035583135.1). Classification (NCBI taxonomy): domain Eukaryota; kingdom Metazoa; phylum Chordata; class Aves; order Passeriformes; family Tyrannidae; genus Lophotriccus; species Lophotriccus pileatus. The sequence continues at coordinate 8,329,957 of JAWWES010000042.1, forward strand.
CATTTTTTAACATCGGGGGAAATTAAATTATTAATGTTGGAGTAGGCACTTACCTGCAATAAAAGCATCTTTCCTTCTGCAGATAGAAATGTCACGAAACATGGAATTATTGTGCATTAAAATAAGTGTTCTGGTTGCTATTTTTAATTCTTCCCTGGAAGCCTCACTCACAATTGAAATGTTGAAGTTATCAAGCAGGAGGTAATAGCAGTGGGAGGTGTGTTTTTGTTTTTCCAGTTCTCGACAGACTCACATACCTACTTGTGTGTGCACAGACCAGCTGTCGGCTGGTGAGATGAATCAGGTGGGGGTGGGGAGAGAAGAGCCATTTTTGTGTGTGTCCAGCAAGGAGCTCTCCTGTCACTGTCACGGCACACATGGCGTGGAAGAACTTCCAGTCTGCTGCTAAAGACAGCCGAATGAAAGCAGTGCAATTATCCTTCTACAGCTGCCTTTAAGATGCACAGACTGTCCCTCTCCTGTTCATAAACTTCATGCGTTTTAATTGGTTTCATTTGCTGCCTTTGGAATTTTCCCTGCCTGCAGTGAAGGCATTGATTGGATGCATTGCCAGGTAAATCATAACATCAATATCTGACTTTTGAGGTACTTGGCTGGAAAAATACCTTTTGTGCTGGGCAGAGCAGGGGGTTGTTGCCAGAGCTGTTGTGTACAGCTCTTAGAGAGGCAGCATTCCAGACAGATGTAACTGATACAGCTGGAAAAACACACAGACTGCTGGGTACAACTTCGCTCTGAAGGAGTGCTTTTGTTTTGTTGGTGCTTTTGGGTTTCTTGGATGTGCTTTGTGTATTGGCACTGGAGTTCACCGAAATCCTGCCATCTCAGGGGCCTGACTGTTCGAGGCAGGCTCTTACTCATTTTGACAGACCCATAGACTTTGTTTTTTGGTCATTACTTTTGGTTTTGCTTTTGTGGAAGTAGGTTTTTGATTCGTAGACAAGGTACCGTGAATACGAGGACAGCATTTGTAAGTCAGAGCAGAGACACATCTAGTCCATGACCTGCCTCCAGGAGTGGTCACAGCAGATGCCCAGGGAGGAGCACAGAAATGGATCAAGGCAAATGGTTGTTACACTTGTTGTTGTTCTTTTGTTTTTCTTTTTCGGGTTTTTTTTGGATCCAGAGTCAGAGTTCATTTCTTTTTGAGTTAAAATGATTTACTGTTGTGTATTTATCTTTTTTTAGTAATTGAATTTGGGTGTTTTTTTGTTTGTTTGTTTTGTTTTGTTTTTAATTTCTTTATCTATCCCTGTAACCCACAGCGTCCTTGGACAGTGAGTTCTGCAACGTCATTGGAGCCTATATTGGGAAAATACCTCTTTTTGCTGAGGTTTTTGAACTTGATGCCTGGTAATTTCATTTGATACAACTGAAGCTCTTTGATAGTAAGAGACAGTAAATAACTCTCCCGTTCTGTCTTTCATTCTGCAGACTTCTTTACATTACTCAGTGTGGGCACTCTTACCACCTCGAGTACATTCTGCTTCACCCTAACGTTTACTGACTAATCCTAAGTCAAGCCTGGATGGCTGAAAACTAAAGTTTTGTTTGTCCTCTCCTGCTTTTCCTCCTTGTGCACAGAGGGCTGAACCAGTATTTTGACTTTGGTCTTCTGGTCTGGAGCTACAAATTGGGGTTATTGGTGCCTTTTAAGCAGTAGAAGTTTTCCTGCTGATGGAAGCCGGTCCATTCTGAACAAGGATCCAAGTATTCAAGATTCCTTGGAAAAGTTTGTTGTTATATTCAGCATTACCTGAGCAGGAAATAGCGCAACAGATTATAGAGAACCTTGAGAGTATCACTGCAGTTTTTTCTGTCATCTGATTGCAGTTACTGTATTTACATACAAAACTGCAGTGGCTCTGTGGTTGGGAGTGACTGCATGTGCTCCATGGAAATTCCTCACTGGAACCAACAGTGGAGGCGAACAGGCCATGAACATCTCCTTAGGTAGTGCTCCTTGCTCGCTGAGGAAGAAGGGGCTTTGCTGTGCTTTGGGTTATGGTTTATGTTTTAAAGCTTTTCTTATGAAGATAAGTATTAGATACTTTAAGAAATCAAACGAAACACGTTTTCCAAGGACTTTGTGTTAATATATTCTCACAGTGTGTGTTGCAGTATGTACTTACAACGTCTTGGAAGTCCCTCAGGCCGGGTGGGCACCTGCTTTTTCCCTTCCTCGACACCACTTTTGACAGGGACAGACAGTGGCTGGTGAGGACGACAGCTGGGGGAGATGTCTGTGAGACCTTGGGGTGGGCTTGTGTTCAGAGGTGTATTTTGGAGCTCCAGGCTGCCTGTGTTAAAACTGGCAATTGCTCACAAATGCATAAAAGTAAGAAACGTTGGACTTGGCTGTGACTTCAGAGAATCAGACTCCAGAAAGTTTCGTTTGCCGTTCTGGCAGACGCTGGGCCTGTGACACAGTGACTAATGGGTCAGCTGGGCTGGGCTCAGAGGTGGGTTTTTGGCTACTTCAGAGCAGGATTTGCAAATGTCAGACTCAGTAGCAGGAGTGTTCTCACTTAAGCAGATCCGATTGAAGAGCAGCGTGGGAGGAGGAAGGTAGAGCACATCTGATTTGAAATGAAAATAGAGGCAGGCGGGAAGTTTCTATAGTAATAATTTGTGTTACAGTCGTTTCTGGCATCTTTTTTTTCTTTCATATTTCCCTCTCACTTGCACGCATCTTAGGACTGATTTTTTTTGTTGTTGTTGCTAATAAAGCAGTGTTGCAAATTGTCAGACACCAATCAGTTGATTGAGGTAAAGCTTAAACAGTTTATATTTGGATTAATTCCCACTTGATTTGCTTTTTCTGTTGGTATGGTTGATATGTATGTGAAACCCAATTCTACAGTTTTACTGATCTTAAAAATGTTCTTACATCTGTACTTAGCTGTAGGAGTAAGTACATTCTTTGTAGTTTTATGAAATACTACGAACTGGGAAATCATCTTAAAAATTTATGGCTTTTTTATTGTCTGTAAAGTTCCAGCTCTATGACAAAAGCAAGATGAGTGTTGTTTTGGCTTAAAGGTTTAAAGTCAGTATTAAAACTGTCTGTTCCAAGAATCTACGGTTGAAAGAGAGTTTTGAGATTCTTACCTTCAGTTATAATAATGAGGTGGGAGATTTGTAAATTAAATCATTCTTTGCATTGATTAAATCAAAATACAATACTGCTCTCCTGTTGTGAAATGTGCCATGTTTGAGTAGGAAGATACACTCAGCTGATAGCAAAAGTAGTAAGTTAAATGAGCTAATGAAGAAAATAAGTTAATCTTTCACCCTGGCTTTTCGAAATAAATGTGTTTGATTAATTTGCTTGTAATTAGGTAAGAATGCTCCAGTGTAAATATTGTTTGTTCTTGAAGGTAGATGTGTTTTAGAGAGTGTTTCTGCTGTGGAAGAATTCTGCTGCAGTTGGGGTTTTTTTTGCTTGGGTTTTTTTTTGGGGCATGTGTAATTCTCATGCACAAAGCAAAGATTTTTTTGCAGTCATGCCCAAGCTATTCAAAACATGATTGTGCATCTGATTTGCTGTATTTTTCAGTAAATGCAGTGGTGCTTCAGGACCTCTCAAGTGCCATTAACTTCTATATAAAATCATGTAAAATACAGGAAAAAATTATCTTTGAAAGAAAATCAGGAATTTGCAGTGTGGTGGTGTGAGGCTGTGGCTTTTGCAGCTCTAAGGAGTTTTCCCAACAGTTCACTAAATAAGCTGCTGTCTGTGCTGAAATCCTGGGAAGGTGGTGGGTTTATCTTCTGCCTTGCTTGTTTTCCTGATAAAAAGTTGATGTGTAGTGACATTTGTTTCCTGCGACTTCCTGCCTTTAAGGAGTTTTCTGACCTAGATAAAGCAGTGGAGGGAGGAACCATATTTATTCTGCATTTATTCCACGTTGGATGGCATAGGGAATAAACGTTCTTCCTTCACTTAAGGCTCAGTCACTGCTGCTTTACCACTGAAGGAGCTGAGGGTTAAGTCAGTTAGTCACAGAACTGGTGCAGATCTTGGTCATTTTGTGCTCCATCGTCTTTTACAGGGAGAAGGAAGGTCTGTACATGGTTGGAGTCTTTGTTCCTTCCTGTGCGAGCAGTTCTGCTGCAGCCCCTGCACGTGCTGCTGTGCTGCTCTGGCCTCTCAGGTACTGCCGAGCAGAAACTTGGACAAAGCACCGCAGCCGTGTGTGCTGGAGTGTTGGTGGGAGGAAAACGTGTTCAGGATCTCCGAGTGTCTTAGTGGATGTTGATGTGAACACATCATCTCCGTGCTTGTCCCTTGCACCGAATGAAATGAAAACCATGAGCGCTTGACAGGCAGTTCTGTCTGTCCTGATCCAAACGTTCCTGCAGCAAGGCAGCTCCTGTGGGTAAGGATGTGCATGGAGTTGAACACTTGGAGAACTGGAGCTGTAAAGTAAAAAAGCCAGACCTGTCATTGTCAAGGTGTTCTGCAGCAGAACAAAATTAGTATAAAGTTGACTGGAATTAATTTTAATTCAGTGCTAATTTAAGGTTTTAAGGATTGCAGATGGGAGCTCCAGCCAAAGTCCTGCTAAAAGCAGAAATTACTTCACCATAAGATTGGACTGCTCAGCACCTTTTCCATTTGGATTATCCAGGGATGGGAATAACTATAACTACATAAAATGCTTCATGTAACTACAATGCCATATTGGAAAAAATACTATCTGTATTCCCAACAGCAGAATTTCTGAAATGCACAGGCTGGTTAGAATAATGTGCAGCTTACAGCTGAATCATGATAAGAAAATACTTGATCACTGTTTAATATTGCTGCCTGATTCTGTTGGTGATAAATATTTACAGATGGAATCAATGTTAGTAAACATTGCCCTCACAAATAACGATGACAAAAAATGGAGTCAGTGAATCCATTAAAAAAAAAAAACAACAAAACAAAACACTGGGTACACAGGGCAAATCTGCAGGGTGGGGAAACTGTTCTGAAGAGTCAGAGGAGAGTGGATGTGAAAGCCATGACTGGGGAGATCATGAGATGCTTGTTGTGAGATGTGTCAGAGCACTGATGTGAGGACAGTGTGGAAACAGGGGAGTGGTGAGGGGCTAGAACTTCACATTGTTCAGGAATCAAGTCTATGTTAGAGAATCTTCCAAAAGTGCAAGGGTTGAAGTGGATGATTGCTGAAAAGAATGGAAAGCTGGAGGGAACCCCAAGTAGTGAGGCACTTCAGGGGTTCAGTATGTTTGTTTTATCCACAGGGAGCTCAAGGTGGCTGGGTTGGTGTGGGTCCACTTGTACTGGGCTGAATGGGAGCACTCATTCATGGCTAGGCTTCGTGAACAAAGATTTGGGAAGGGCTCCAGCCACGCTTGCTCCAAGCGCGCTGGTGGCTAAAGAGGCCAATTCGAGACAGACAAGTCCGGTTGCAAAAGGCACAGCAGAAGGACTCTCCTGGTGATGTCAACAAGACGCAATTCTTTCTGCATTGTCTCTTCTCCTCGAGAGTGATCCTGTGTGTTCTCAAAAGAAGCAGCAGCGTTACAGACAGTGTGTCACCAGGCCTCCCGATTGGAGGCCAGAGCAGACCAGTGGTGATGATCAATATGGCCAAGGCTGAGGGATTGGTTCAGGCTCACTAATGGCTCACACACTGCTGTGAAACCCCAGAGGCTGTAAACTCAACTGTCAGGGTTTGAACTGAGCAGTGTTGAGATAGTTTGCTTGTCAGAATGGTGGGATCCCTATTTCACCATCTGCTGCTGATAAAAAAATAGCTCTTGCTGTAGTGGATCTGGTGATGGGGGCCAGTGCAGGTGTGCTTGGGTGGCATGACATGGCTTGGGGTTAGAACAGGTACAGGTGAGGCCTTTTTACTTCCTCTGCAAGCCTTTTTTAATAATCTGTCATGATGTTGTAGCAAGATTATTTATTATGTGTTTTAACAAAGAGTATTTGGCTTGGTTTTTAATTAAAATTGCTTCTAAAGCATCAAACATCTAGTTTGGCATTTGTGTATTTACACTTGCCAGCTGTGTTCTCCCAAGCAGATGATTTTGATGCCTTTGTTCATTACTGTTGTAGTTTTCATGTTGGAGTACACTGCACAGTTCCAAAGATAATTTTTGTATAATATACAGTGATTCTGAGAGAATTCTTCAAGTCAAGCACAGATACAAGTCATGAAGTATAAGCTGCTTAGTTCGTGTCTTGATAAGTCAGGTTAGTGTGTAATAGAAAAAGGTGTTTGCACTTTGTACTGAACTTAAAGTCAGGTTTTCTAAATCAGTTAAAGAAAGGAAGATAAATGTGTGGATTTTATTGGACAAATTAACGTGTTGACCAAAGTTGCTTTTAAATTCTGATTTTTCACTGATGTGTTGTGGTATGGGAGCACATATTTTGCTTACACTTTTCCTTCTTTTTTCCCTTTTCTTTCTTTTTTCCTGTCACAATGGGGAAAAAGTAGTTTAACTTCCACTGAGGCACGTTTTCTGAAAAAGAAGTGTTGGTGTCTTAGCACAGCATACAGTTATTTTACTAATCTAAGGTAATATGAAGATGCAAACACAGTTACCTGGCTTGTTTGTTTTGATGTTCTCTTTGTTTTTTTTAAGACTGAGAATACACAAAAAATTTGATTTGTCTCTTTGTATTTTCCTGTGGACATATTTGGGTGTTCTGGGCAGAATATAACTTGTGCAGACAAGGCCTAGACATGCAGTTCATATACTTGAGTACTAGACAGGCTTGTTGGTTAAATCAGTGCAGTAAACACACAAGGAAGGCAGTTGGGAAGGATAAATGATAGAAGCTTGTTCTTACAGAAGAGACTTTCCCTCCTGGGGTGATCCCATGATCTTCTGGGCTTTCCAGGCAGGTGAAGGCCTGCGGAGCAATGGGGGAGACAGAGAAGTAAGGCAGGCTTAGAGAAGAGAAGGGTGAGTGTACTCAAGTGTGTGGGGTAAGTTCAAATTTGAACCAGAGCAAGCTGATTATTTAAGCAAGTAAAAAAGCCTGTAAAAATCAGGGTGAAGATGGTGAACACTCTGAGGCACATGGGGGATTCTTGGGGTTGTCAGGATCAGGGGTTGGACTTGGTGATCCATGTTGGTCCTGTACAACTCAGGATATTCCGTGATTGATTTTAACATCGTGCTCTGTACAGGTTAGAAAAATGGAAAAGGAGAATTCAGTCACTGTGGGGGAAAGGTGAGGATGCAGGGCCAAGGGGTTTTGCTTCAGAGCATGGGCAGGAAATCCGTGGCGTTTGTAGCTGTGTGAGGAGAAATGAGAGGGTTATGCTGGGAGTCTTGAAAAAGGATCGGGAAATGTTGAAGATCATCTCAAGTTCAAGAGCCGAGGCTGAGAAGCAGCACAGTTGTTACAGTTCCACAATGTAAGAAGGCTCTGACTTGGATATTTAATGGGGGAAATGTGATTTAGGAGAATCTGGGGTCTCCCTGTTTAGGAATGTGGGCTGTGCTGTGCTGAGCATCTGAGCTGATCCTGTGTCTCGCTGCTGCTGAAATGGAGCAGGGTAGGGAAGGTCCTGTTCTCTGCAGTGCTCCTGACTGCAGCTTGGGCTTGGCCTTGGAGCTCATCAGATGTTCCGTGAGCCACTGCTGTCTGCTTTTTCTGCTATTTTTGGGTCTTTGCTGTTGCATTGAAGTGGCTCACAGAGAGCTCTGGCAGGCAGTGGAGCTGGCGTGGAGCGCGTGGTGGGCCTGCACAGGCTTTGGGCAGCAGTCAGCTGGCTGGGTCTTGTGGAATTGTATATGAAGTGAAGGAATTGCAGTTTTAAGTGCTGTTACACTACGTGAAGTAAAAATGGAAAGGAAAAGAAAGATCCAAACCAGTGTAAGACCAAAACTAATTTTGGCATATTAAACACTTGCAGTGTAATGTAAAAATGTTTTAATCCTGAAAGTTCTTGTGACAGCATGCTCCTGGAAAAAGGGGTATGCTTAGTATTTGTTTTAAATTAAAAAATTTTGAAGAAGGTGAATCTAAGACTGGATACTGAGATGACTCTTTTTTGTCATACCTTTGGCTAATACGTTGCTTTCTGGCTCTCCTTTTTCAGTCTCTGCTTAAATGCGAATACATGGAGAAAACCGTGAGAGAAAAAGGATTACAAGTGCCTTGGTTCTGGATCATCTGGTAGCAGAGGACAGTGTTAACATACAGTCTGTATTTCATGTGCTAAATCACCCATCTCCTACCTAAAGCCAGGCTTTGCTCCCTGGCTCACTAGTCCAGATGGTGGTTTAAATATATTGTGGAGTAGTGAAGTCAGAAGCTCAAGGGGAAATTGAACACTGAGGATATAGTGGAGGTAGATGGCCCTTTTTAAAATTTTATGTGGTGTTTTTGTTTGTAGTGTCCCAAAAAAGCCCTTTTATCTCGCAAGGCAGGCTCCCATACCTGTGAGGCAGGTGACTGACTAGAGCTTGTGCAGCTTTCTCTCCACTGCCTGAAAGAAAAGTGCTATTTTGAAGAGAATTATAAAAACCCCTCTTGGATTTTTTACATGTCCTTCATTGCAGGGGCTGAATGTATCATAGTGGGTTTTCAGGAAATAGGTAAACCTGCTAAGTTGGCAGTGCAGGTAGATCAGGTGTGATTTGGACTTCTTGAATTGTTTTTGAGGCCTCAGATTGATAGGTTGCAGAAACATCTCAAAGTTGTCATTGGAGAGGGCTTTTGGTGTCCCTTCTTTATGCAGGGCAGTAAATCCAGAGTGCCCTTGAAGGCAGATGTGTAGTCAGTACATCAGCTGAGCTCATCCAGCCTTCCAAAATTCCTGGGGTAGCAGGCCTGGAAGTAACTGCATTGGCTTCCTGCTCTGGTGGAACTGGCTGCTCGCTCCAAGTCTTTCTCCAGGGGGATGAAGTTCAGTTCTTCAGTCCAAACCATGACTTGAAGGAGGAGCACATGATAACAAATACCACCCTTCATTTCCAGTGCAGTGTTTGGGGAACTTGGATGCTGACGGAGATTAGTAGGAGTGACTTACACAAACGATCATCAGTCAAACCCCTGTTTATCACTGCCACAAGTGTAAGCAGTCAGTAACAGCATTGAGCAAAGAGGTGTTGAAGGGGGCAGAGTTACTTCCTTTCCTTACACGTGTCAATGCCCTGGGTGTGGCTGGCTTAGGCTCAGAAAAGGTCTGTAGGAAGGTGATGTGCCTGGTATGGTTTAGCTGAATATGGTTTATGGTTGAACACTTGTTTTGGGGAAAGCAGCCAAAGCATGTGTATGTAAACATGACCCAGGATGTTCTGTCAGAGGGGTTGGTGGCTCTGGTCCTCTCTGCCCTTTCATCTCACTGAATGTTTTTGCTTTTGGTAGCATGAGGTGCTGCAAACCAAACACTGAACTGCTATGCTGTTCAGAGGCTATGAAACCTCTGCTTTGAAGAGGCTGCAATGTATTCTGAAGTAACTTTATTAAAATTACTAGGTTGGGTAATAAGATTTTCACAGAATGATGAAATTCATCCTCATGCAGCCCTACTTCCAGTGGTACTATCAAGATCAAAGGACAACAACCCTTTTCCTGGCACCGCTTTTGCAGCTGCATCATTGGGTGGAAGAGAAACGCAGCAGTTTGAGGTGGTTCCCCTGTACTGGGAACGTGGGTTCTGAAATGAGTGCAGAGCTGAATTCAGAGTGTAGGGTGGGCTCTACAGTTTGGGGTTGGGTAGAGCATTATTCATTCAGCTTTCTAGATATTGATAATCACCACAAAGCTTTTGGGAAGCCCAGTGTGTGGCAGTTGAAGCGCTCGGATGACGGGCGCTTGTGGCAACGCCGGAAAGAGATGCAATAGGTACAAACCACAGGAGAAGTTCGGTTGTTTGTTTGTCCTTTTCAATTGTAATTCAAGCCTTTGTTTTTAAAACCTTTTCCTGATATTGGTCTGTCCATAAAGCTGAGAAATTCATTTTATTCTGTATTATCAGCAAATTTCAGATCCCTTTAACAGTGCTTAAATGCCTTGTGAGCCCTGGCAAGACAAAACACCCTTGTGCAGTGAGAGGTGCAGAGCTGTGCCCTTCCTTGCCTGTTCCATTGCTTAGTTCTCCACTCACTGCATCCCCTTCTCTGTTTTCCTACCTCCTCATGGATTGCTGCACTCTGAGGAATGCTGCAGTTGGAGCAGGATGATGGAGAGCCTTCAGGAGTTCTTGGGAGCTGAGGTGTACAAAGTGTTGTGAGTGGTGAAGCAGAGGAGTGGGGTGAGAGGGAGGTGACAGCAGCCAAGCTGACAGCAAAGCAGGCTTTTTCAGAAGGCTTTCATTTTTACTTATCTTTGCTTGAATATCCAATTCTGTGAATGTGCAGGCTTTCTGTAGCAAAACTCTCTTCACTATAACTGAGATTGTCAGAGTTCTTTTAAACTTTAAAAATCAACTTTCCTAGCTGTTTTCTTTTTTGAAGGGTTTCCTGTGGGCTAAGGTGCTTTTTTTCTCTTAAAGCATTTTTTTCCTTAACTGCATCATAGGCTATAGAGAATATTGCCTGATTCAGACAGAAAAATTTCACACTAGTTGTTAAACTTGTCTGAAGATAAAATGGAAAACCTCATTCACAGTTGGGAGGAGAACTCAGCTCCCCCCACCTTCCTCTGTTTTAAACGTGCAAGTCCAATTCGAAGCAATTTGTGATGGAAATTTTCAGTGTCCTTCATGAATTCTGGCCAGTTGTGAATGGCTTTTTCTGTGTCTGCAGTGCAGCCAGAGCACTCCTGCCAGCACACCCTCGTAAACAGATGTTGACTTTCCTGTCAGTAGTGAAACAGCCCTGCTTGTTTTATGGGGTGGTTATTCTGAGGTTGGAAGATTGTTGAGCCTGGAAGAGATCACTAACCCCAGCTTGCTACTTAGCTATAAATAAGTTTGGTCTGTTGTGGACTAGTAAGTACTCAAGATTCTTACGTGAGGTTATTCACTATGATCTGGGGCTATCAGCAAACTGGGTGGTTTGAAGCCTTTAAAGAAAACAAGCGTGCAAGCCATGCCAAAGAATCAAATAATAAGTAATTGAGCCCTCAGTCAGAAGGATAAAATAAGATTCTGTAAAAGTTTTAAGTTTGGGGTTTCTGCTGTAAAGTTATTTTGGCTTCATAGCAGCTGAAGGAACGATTATTCTTATTTGTGGATGGGTGCTCTTTGTGTTAGCTGGAATGTTGCTGGAAAGTGTGACATAAAATAATTGAACTTCATCTGAAGAGCTTGAAAGCTTGGTTATATAGAATACAAAATAACCATAGTGTGGGAGAGTGTGATTTTGACTATTTGGAGAAATAACAGAAGAAACTGAGGAAGGTGGTTTAATAAAAAATGTTGTTTGTAAAAATCAGGTGTTTCCGCGGTTTTTGAGGGGGAGATAAAATCCTGCTGCTGTGGAAATGAACCTGAGAGATGCCAGTCTAGGAATGTGTTGTCCAAGCTTCTTTGTCCGGGAGGCTTGAGAAAGCAGGGTGTGTTTTTGGTAATTCTAATTCTCCTCTGATTCCATTCTTTTACTGAAAGGTGTTGATGTGGCTCATCCCCAGGGTAAACTCTAAACTCATGTGTCTGCAACTTGTTCTTTTTGCAACAGCATCTGATAGTGCAGGGTTTGATGGTTTTCTTGTTCTTCCACTTAAATTCCTTATTGGGAAGGTCTAAGTAGTTTAGGGTTACTTATTCTCAGATAAATATAGGTAAGTCCCAGGGGGGTTGGGAGCCGGTTGCAGTGACATTGCACTTGAGCTGGGACATCCCTGGGCTCTGGGGAGGGAAGTGCTGGTTGCTGGGTGTGTTACACCAGCACAGTTTTGTCCTTCTTGAGACTGCTTTGGTTTTGTGGGAGCTGCTTGTTCAAACTTCGCCCAGGAGGTTTGGAGAGGAGAATATCTACAACCGCCCAATGTTTTTTTAGGGATGCTTTGTGGTAAATAAATTGCTGAGAACACAGTGACAGTGTGTGATACAGACAGAGCAACGACTTGGGCTGATCAAGTTCTTCACTGAGAGAAGGAGACTTTTATTTTTAAATCCGAAAGGCCCTTGGATACTTGCGATGGTTCACACCATCTTTAAGTCATTAGAATAACCCTCTTAAAGATGTTCTAAATGGAGACGGGATTTGACTTGTTGCAGGTAATGATTTAATACGAAAACACAAAGGAAAGAGCAATTGCTCCGGGGTGTTTAAAATGAAAATACAACAGGACAGGTATTGAAAAGGAAGTAAATAGATCTAACAGCAAGCACTGATTTGGGTGCAGAAGGGGCTGATTCAGATCAGAGAGGAGCAGACAGCAGAGGTGGTGATCCTTCCTCAAAGGATCTGTGTGTCAGCACAGAAACAACATTGTTGGTACGACTGACAGAAATGGAAATGACTGTGGAGAGGGGAGGCAGAGCTGGCTGGTGCAGAAAGCAGGTATTTGAAGTTGCATGTCTGTACTCTATCCGAATCAGGTGGGTTTTTCCCCTGTGTTTTGGAGTCCTAAAACTACCCCAGTGCATTTGACTGTCGTCTGGGCCATGGGTGGCACCGTGCTGTGTGTCGCTGGGTTTGAGATGTGAGCGCACAGAGGAGCGTGCTCAGCCTCAGGGGGGTTGCTGGTGAGCTCTTCAGATGTGTGCACAGCTCATCCAGAGCCTGGATCTGGGCACAGAGCGGCCTGGAGAAGCCACAGACACCACAGGAGTCATTTTATGTAATCTTAGATAAACCCAGTCTGCTGCTTTTAAAAGTTGCTTCATGCTACCACTGGTTACATTTAATATAAGCTCTGGAAGGGAGCGAGTGCCAAGCAAAGCATTGTTTTGGAGTATGGAGAAATAACCTGGGAGCCAAAATTAGCCCGTGTTCGTGTTGAGTGGTGTGTGTTTCATCAGGGCTGCCCAGATCATGTCGTCCCTGAAGGCAGCACATTTCAGCTTTAAATGTTTGAGCTATTACAACATGGAACATGCTGGGGAGTGGTGCCAGTAACATACGCTGCACACATGACCAACACATGCCCCACTTCAGCCCAACCCATGAATTATTTACTTTTTGTTAGAAGCTGTTTATTTTTGAGAGGTTTTTTCCCCTCTGTCAGTGTCAAGCACTGAGCTTCCCCCCCCCCCCCCCTTCCTTTCTACTGTTGTTGATTCTGTGTTTCTAAAATTCTCTGCTGTGTTTACCCCCACCCCTATTTTGTGTTTGTTTTCTGAGGAAGCCGTCCCTGGTCCCTCCTGTGGTAGTGTCATTGAAACCGTGGAGACCAGGCTGATTATTTTCAACTTGAAATTGAGAGATAAAGTGACCTCGTACTTACTCTTTTGGGACTTGGTCTATATTCATTAGTTAGCTGTGATACCTCTTCTTAGTGTACGTTTTTTACTGCAACGTTCCACATCTATGAAATGGCAGGTTTTCCCCTCATCCCTTGCCTTCTTTGGTTGGATAAGTGGTCTGAAGCAGACACTCCATAGGCCTCTTCTGATTTTTAAACTCATTTTTGATGACAGCTCGGGTTCCCAGACTGCCTGTGACTCTTCACTTGCAGCAGCTCAGTTTGTGGGTTGTGGTACAGACCCTCTGAGTGATCACTGACCCAGCCTGACGGGCTGGGGAGCTCTGGAGAGCAACAGCAGATAAACCTTTAACGTACGTACAAATACATTTCATCTCTGCCCTGTGTTTCATAACATTTTAGGGAGTGTTACCTCTCGGATGGGATCAGGCTTGACACAAAATTAATTGGACTTGGTGAGCTTTTCAGAATGAATCATCTCGTAGTTATTTGTGTGCACTGTAGGTAACAGGCTTAGCATTGCATACTTCTTTATATAGATTATTCTTTTACATTCAGTTTTCTCCTGAAAGTGCATCGAATTAAAGGATATGCTGTTACAGAAGGCTTCTGCTTCTCATCTGAAGTATGTTGGTAAACTAAGTTTTTCAAGTATTTGCAGTAATTGAAGGTGTCCTTCTCATGCTTCCTGTTCTTAAAAGCTTGCTTTTTTAATTTTCACGTTAGATTTATACAGTAGTACAGGTTCATTAAAACATGAACGTTTTGAAAACATTTAAAGGAAGATTCAGGCCCTGCAAATAAACTATAACCCTTTGGTTCCAAGGTTAGTTAAAACAAGCTAATTGGGAGTTAGAAACTGAAAAGTCTGTCTTGTCATGTCCTGTGTGTGAGCTCTGGTGTTCACATGGTGTGCTCAAGTCAGATTAGTTTACTGGTGGGCCTGAAAAACAATCCTTGGGAAGAGAAGGGGAGAGGCAGGTTTGGGATTAGTTTTCTGTGAAGTCACAAGTGCAGCTTTTTCCATTACCAGATGGGAAGATATTAATAAGATTGGTAAAGCATTTCGTAGAACCACAGAACTTTTTAGTTGGAAAGGACCTTGAAGATCATCAAGTCAACCCAGCGCTGCCAAGGCCACCACTAACCCACGTCCTCAAGTGCCACGTCCACATGTCTTTTAAATCCCTCCTGGGATGGGGACTCCACCCCTGCCCTGGACAGCTGTGCCAGAGCTGGACAACTCTTTCAGTGAGGAAATTTTTGCCAGTAACCAACCTGAACCACCCCTGGCACAGCTGGAGGCCGTTCTCTCTCCTCCTGTCCCTGTTCCCTGGGAGCAGAGCCTGACCAGCCCCAGCTTTCCCCTGTCAGTTTGTTGCAGAGCCAGAAGGTTCCCCCTGAGCCTCCTTTTCTCCAGGCTGAGCCCCCCCAGCTCCCTCAGCCGCTCCTGCT
>JAWWES010000042.1:8344888-8384715 GCA_035583135.1 Lophotriccus pileatus
CTCCTTTTCTCCAGGCTGAGCCCCCCCAGCTCCCTCAGCCGCTCCTGCTGCTCCAGCCCCTTCCCCAGCTCCATTCCCTTGCCTGGACATGCTCCAGCCCCTCCGTGTCCTCCTTGTTGTGAGGAGCCCCGAAGTGACCGCCGGACTGGAGGTTCCTCAGCAGTGCCAGCACAGGGGATGGGCACTGCCCTGCTCCTGCTGCCACACTGTTCCTGACCCAGGCCACGTGTCAGTGGCTCCCTGCCCACCTGGGCTCGTGTTCTGCCACTGCTGACCAGCACCCCCAGGTCCTTTCCCTCCAGCAGCTCTGCAGCCTCTGCCCCTGCCTGTAGCACTGCAGGGGTTGTTGTCACCTAAGTGCAGGACCCGGCACTTGGGCTTGTTGAACCTCTTACTGTTGGCCTTGGCCGTCCATCCAGCCTGTCCAGATCCCTCTGCAGAGCCTTCCTGCCCTCCAGCAGATCAGCACTCCCACCCAGCTCAGTGTCACCTGCAAATTGCCTCAGGGTGTCTTTCCCCTCATCCAGATCATTGATAAAGATATCAAACATGGGCCAGTGGGAAAGTTTTCTGCTCCTGGAAGACCATTCTTTGTGATTCCTGATCCTGTGTCCAGGGTGCAGCTGCTCTGGCACCACCAGATCCCTTGTTAACTTGTTCTCACACTAACCAGAGAATACTATTTCCTTCTTAAAAATGTTCTTTTGCTGGGTCAGTTGAATCACTGAGGGGCTTAACAGCCAAAGGTGTCCTTGGCCACCTGCTCCACAGGCAGGAGAGATCCAGAGTGTTTCTGGTTGTTGGGTTCACAGTCACAGATGTCACCCACAGACCTTGGAATAAGAAGAAAAAGGAAGTAAAAGGAGACCACTGATGAAGTTGGACTGGAAAAGCAACAAAACTGTGCTGGTACTATTTTTAGTAGGTCCAACCTGTGTGATTGATGGTCCTGGTTTTGCACTTCACAGATGTATCTTTGAACACAGATACCTGATAACCACATTCTGTTTTGTTTTTTTGAACAGTGATGAAGAATTTAAGATGTGGTGTGGTATTTCAAGCTCTTTGCATCAGGTGAAGGTGCACTGTTGCGTTATCTGTACAGTTGTTAGGGAAAAGTCACTGATTCTTCTGGCACTTCCACATAAACTGATGTTTTCTCAGGAGAGAGAGCAAAACTTGAGTGTAAGATACAATTTTATAACTGAACTAATTAGTGCTCGTAAGGTCTTTCTGCTGCAATTCCCTGTGATGATTAAAGGAATGGTGGTTTAAAAATATCTAATGCACCTTTTCGACTCTCTCTAGAAAACATGACAAACTTGTGCATTAAAGTCAACATCTAATGAACAATCTGTGCATATGGGGAAGAAATGGTGATTATTTCTTATTTTGGGGAAGGATGTTAAAGAACATAAGTTCATAGAGGTTGTTTTTAATCATCTGAGTTGTCTGTTGTCTTAGTTTTCAGCTTCTCTGACCGAATCCTATATGTGTTGTATACTGGGAAAGTGTACACATGTTATTAGAGTGCAGGTTGAGGCCATGGTTGTGCTCTCCAGAATTGTTAAAAGGTCTTTTAGACCTTCATATTTTAATCTTTATCATTTCCCTTTTTGCTTTGATTTTTTTGTAATAGAACTTGAAATATTAATCTTTTACTTTTTTCAGGTGGTTGTTTCTAAGGTCATAAAATAAGTGGATGTCTGAGTTAAAAATGAGGGAAATGGACTCCAGATATGTAGTATTTGTTGCTACGTCTGTATTTTAACTTAGGGGTCACCTTGAGTATTATGATAAATGCCACATTTTTTGTGATGCTTCCTGTACTGACATAGGGATTTAAATATATATGTTCTCAGGATAAAAGGGTTTTTGTTGCTATTGACAGAAGTGTGGTATGGTGCTATACACGTATGGGAAATTAGGAAAAACTTTCTGTAACCAGGGATTAACATTTCATTTCACCATCTTTCTGAAATTCTGAATCTTACAAATATCAGTTTTTAAGGGTAAATGGAAACATGTTAATTTAAGTGCTGTGAAAATTAGTGTTTGCAGTTCTCTTTATGCAGCAGCATATGCATGGCACTCATTTGCATCTCTTCAGCTCTGCCAGACAAGTGGATTCTGCAGTGGAATTCTGAAGAAATCCCGTGACTGAAATTGTTAAATATTCAATCCTACGTTCCCGTTTCACTACAGAAATGTGTGATTTGGTAGCAATCGGTATTTGTGCATGACAGAAATTAAACAGCAGCAAATGGCCACAAACAGGGAAGGTCCAGCAGACAGAGATGGGGAGTTCATGATGGATAAATGTGGAGGATTCTGTGATCTGGCAGTTCTGACAGTCCCACTGAGAGAAGGTGCTCACTTGATAAACTGAGGAAGCCTGACTTGAGCAAGTGTCACCTTGCATTTCCAGGAGGCTGAAAGTAAAACATGTTGCTTGATCTCGATCTAGGAAAGCGTTGGAAATTTCTGCTCATCCAGGGAAGTTTAATAGTTTGAGCAATGCAGCAGAATTTTCCTCTGTCCAAGAACTCTTTGCAGTTGATTGCAGCTTGCTTTTTATTCAGCATTTCAATCATTTAATAAACTTAATTACATCACTTTGGCTGCTCAAGAGGAAGAGAAAACTCAATATTAATTTTTATTCTGGAAGTCTCTACTAATATTGTGTCACTACCTACAGCATTGCTTTGTCTGTGACAGAGAGAAAGGACCAGAGTTCAAAGCAGAGTGAAACAGTGCATTATGTACCAGAACCATTTTTTCCTGTTTAGATGTTCTGGTTTTAGAAAATGTAATGCTCTGGAAGAGCTAAATCACATAATAATAATAGGTCTGGAATTTGCAGCTAAACCAAAAGAAACTCCTCTCAAGATGTGGTTTATTATCAGAAAACCTCAGATTAGGGTTGGTTCACACAACCTGCTGAGATGCTTTTGTCATCCCCAGCACGTTGTTTGTCCCCTGGGATTGATGGGGTTATGGTGGTGCCTGGCTGCAGGAATGCAGTCCCAGTGAAACCAGGCTGAGTGGCTCCAGCAGTGCCCTTGATTCACACGGGAACAGGAGTCAAAAGAAAAGTGAAGATAATACTTGTCGTGTGTTTCCCTCACCAATGCAGTTTGGTTATTGCAAAGAAAAAGAATAATAATTGATAGTCTGTTTTTTTTTGGCCAGTGGAAGTTCTTGCATTTTCATTCTGTTGGTACAGGGCAGGGTAGGAGTATGATTAATTAAAAATAGTAGATATAACATAGATAAAGAAAATTAAAGTGAGTCCTTTGGTACCCCCAGGGGGTGGGATGTGCCCTGGATGTTGAGCAGCTCCAGTGGTGCCTCACAGGGACATTTGCAGGTGGTTCTGCAGGGGACAAGTGACAGGAGCGAGTCCGAGCTGTGGTAACCTGACAACTGTTCATCATCTGGAATGAGGAACTCTTGATTTGCTTTCCTTTAGTAATAAAAAAGAGTAATTCTGAATATTTAGGATATAAATTTCAGCTTTTTCTGCTTAATTCTTTGTAATTACTTGAAATACTGTTTTAATTTTCTTTTCTTTGATAATGGAAAAAAAGTCCCGCTTCCCGTAGAAGCACAGGTCTGTGTAGCTTGGCATCTGCAAATTTTACAGTTTTTAACTATGGATTTAAATTAGAATGCATTTAATGTGCAGTTTTCATAATGTAATAGTAAAATACTGATGAAATGAAAATTCCTTTAGCTCTGTTTGGGAGGATGTGATATATTGCTCAACATGTGCGTGTGTGTGTTTTGCCATGAAGGCTTCCTAGCCACGACTTTTGTGCTCCTTGAACAGCTCCTCTCGTGCAGCCAACTCTGATTAAAATACCTCAGTCTAATTTCATGAAATAATCTCTCTTTTGCTGTAGATGTGTCACTCACCTGATGTTTTGTCTCTTCAAGTGGTTGTAGAAGGAAGACTTGGGGGACAAATCAGTGGTTTAAAGAAAGATTGGGCGCTGGGGAAAAATATGTTCTGTTCCCAGCTCTGTTGCGCACTTGCCAGAACAGCTTGGCCAAGTCACAGATCTGTTTAATCTGTTTTTGAAAATGGGGATAATACTTCATGGGCGGGAGCAGGGGGACGCTGATGAAATTTCTGTGCTCTTTTCCAGTACTTTTTATCAAGAGCTCTGCCTTTTAAAATGGATCCCTTGGAGTTTGAAGGGGATTACTTGGTCTGCAGGGTAAACTCCCCAAGTCTCTCCCTGCTCCCTGTTTTTGAGGACTATGGTGCTGCTTTTCCTGGTGCTCCAGGCTTTCTCACATGCACTGTTCCTGTGGGAATGCTGCTATCCCCGATCTTTGGTGTTGCCTTGGAGTGCAAATCCACTGGATGTAAGGAACTGATGTGTGTGCAGTGTCAGTGTGTTCTAATGAAAGGTGTTACAGACAGGAGAGCAGTGAGCTTAGTTGTAGTTGAGACCTTGAAATTAGCACATATGGGAACACATAGCTTAGTTCTGGAAGGTTATTTCCCTTTATTGATTCAAAATCCAACCTTTCGAAGGGAATGGTTTGAACAGTTCCTTATTGGGAGTGTTTCCTGGGTAGTAGTTACAGTACAGCTTTTAAATTCAGATGGTTTTGCTTACCTTTTTGAGGCAAGATTAAACTGAGGTGACTTCAACTTACTAAAACTTCAGCAGATATCTGCATTTCAGCTCGAGTGGTTTTCTGGTGAATCAGTCAATTAGCTGGAGGTACCAGGGGCTCCTGATAGCAGGTAAGTGGAGCTACTGTGGCTGGGGCCAGAGCAGGAGGCAGGGAAAAGGCTTTCCTATCCCCTGAAACCATCCCTGAGGTCAGGCTTTTATTGCTGAGAGCCTGGTTGGTACCTGTGCTTCAGGAATCTCAGCTTATATTGTTCGTTACTAGGTGTTGTTTGGAGCGGGTTTCATTTTGCTTAATAATGAGGGGGGGGGAGTGAGAGTCTCTGTGTGTGTGTCTACATCTAAACTCCCTTTAAATCAATGCAAAAGAGCCACTCCTGGGCCTGGTTTCTCCAGACCACATCACGCCTTTCCCTTCTGTGGGATGAGCACCTGGAGGTGTCTGTCCACTTTCCCTGCCTGTGGGGACAGGTGACAGACACGGGGCCGGGTTTACCACTTGGGACGTCAATGCCATCAATCCCATGCTTCACGTTTCCATGCTGTCCCCTTTCCGTGTCTGTGCTGCTGCTCCTTTATCAGTGCAGTGACAATGACTGGCCTGTATTCTCATGCAGACTTTCATTGAGTCTGTGTTTTTATTCCTGGGCAGATTTCCACTTGCGTGACTCTCTGACCGGTTCAGTCATGTCTGTTGTTTTTATTCCCTTTTATCCTTCTGCACTTTCCTGCTGCCCCTTACACAGCCCAGGATTTGAGAACTTGGCATGGCCTCAGAACAGCTCAGGAGGAGGAGGAGTGCTTCTTGAGGGATATTTTCCAATAACAACGTGCTTGTTGTAGATTAAATAGTTTCTTTTCTTTGTGGCTTTTCAGACTTTTTGGCGTCTTGGTTGGTTCTTGAATGCCCCCACAAGTGAGGAAGGAACCTAAATTTATGGAACACTGTGGAGCAGCCAGTGCATAGAATGTTCCTAGAGGGTGTGCACATTCACTAAAGGAGTTTCAGAAATTTGCAAATAGAAGAATAAGTGAAAAGTAATTTGAACAAACATTCTGAGAGGTTACAGTTGGTTAAAAAAAGACCATCACAGAATATCGTATAAAATCTGACTTTGTGCTGAGATACCCAGCCCAGCAGTGTCACCGCAGCGAAACAAGTATGGAATAGCTCTTGAACACCAGACATCTTTAGGTTAACTGTGAAATTTGATTAATGCCCATAGCTGTGTGAGAGGAGGCTGAAAAAAGCCTGTTCTTTGGCCAGACAGGCAGATTCAGGGGGGAAATTAAACACTGCTGTCTACTCAAAGTTGGAGTGGTAGGAAGCAGTTTTTATCACTCTTCAATGGCCTGAGTTAGTCATGGATTTCTGTGTGGAATAAAGGGCTGTGATGCTCTTGGAAGCAGAGTTCTGCCTTGAAAAGCCCATCTAAAATAAACGTTACTTCCTTGATTTGGGAATATTCGTGGTGTGTGCAGGCCTGCCTCGGTGGGTAGCTGCTCTCTTGGTAACTATTAGGAGCTTTGGGCACAATTTTGCACTGGAATGCAGGTCTCTGATGAGGTAATAAATGAAGGCTTTTGTTACTAAAGTAATGTATGAGTCACAAGTGCTTTTTTTATGGTTATGCTTGCGTCAAAACACATCATGACAGCACTTGTTCACTGTACTCCTCCTGCCTTAATTGTAAGGAATGTGAGATGCCAGGAGCTGTCTGTTTGGCTCCCGGCAGTTTGCTTTGCTTTGCTGAGAGCTTCCTGTTTAACACTGAATCATATTATTAGAACTTCGGTGTTTCCACATGAACCTTTGCACCCCCACGAGTACCCTGTGACTGAGGGCACCTCCAGCTAACCAGCTTGGTGGTGAAGGATGGAGTGACTTTGGTTTGTCTGCCTCAGCTCAGCTGTGATTGGAAATCCTGGGCTCTGTGGAAAGTTTGGAATGGCATTTACTTCGGTGGAGGTTGGAGCTTACATGTTTGGTAATAGGAAACCACTGTTAAATGCATTTATCTGGAAGGAAGAAGAAATGATAATTGATTTTTACTTTCCCTGTTGCAAGTGCTTTGTTTCTGTTTTTTTAAGCAGGAAACTTGTGTTATGGAGTGATGGATGTAGGCTCTGTTGGGACTCCAAATAGCTGTTTGCAATTTGGCAAAGACAGAGACACACAGTCTTTTGGACAATTTTGAAGTTGTTTTTATAATTTAGAAGGAAATGCAGAGATTGAGACCACACAACCTGGCTCTGCACACGGCTTTTGTGTACAGAGATGCTAAACACCCGAAAATGCAGCGTTTCCATAGGCGGAGTTTCTTTTGTATTCACAGGCTGGGGAGCCTCAAAATTCCAGAGGCATTACATGAGCAGTTTTAATGAATTAGTGTCTGGTTTTCCTGCAGCAGATGTGACAAGCAGCTTTATAAGCTGCTTCCCATCGATCGCTGTTTTCCAGCTCTTTTGTGTCTTTCTTTTGCTCAGAGAAAAGCAGGGAAGAGCTCGGTTTCTACAGTAACTGCTGCCTACACTCCTGCCTGCAGGCCAAGTGCTTTCTCAGTCCTGCAGCCTGTGCAAGGCTCCTGCATTGAAGTTCTGTACATTTTGTTTGGGTTTCTAGTTTGTTTTTTCTTTTGGCTGGTTTAAATATTTTGTCCTTTAAGAGGAGAGGAGAGTGCAGTGGGAATTGGTGATTTGGAGATAGGTAATTTTAATTAACCACAGCACACTGCCATGACTGTAAGAGAACCTAAATGTTTTTGCTGCTGATCGATACCAATGTCTGTGTGGTTGGGGATGCAAAGAAAATGAGGTGCCTGGCTGCTGCAACAGGAACCTTTGGAAATTTGTGGTGGCACTTTCGTGATTCCTGTTTCTGTAGCGTAATAATGCAGGGGAGGGCTGAGGTCAGCTTCGGCTTGTCAATAGAATTCTTTACATTTGCAGCAGAATTTGCTGTGGTGGAACAACTTCACACGTCATTTTAGCCTGAACTCTGAAATACTCCTAGAGGGCTTGTGAACACAGGGTTAAAAATACCCGGTTTCTCATGACGTCAGCTGTGAGTGGGAACGAGCTGAGCCCCATTTCAGGCAAGGTCATGTGTTTATTACTCAGTTTGTGTTTGCTGCTGGTGGTTCAGGAATGTTCCTGTTGTCGTCATCAATATTCTGCTGTCATAGGATCATTTTTTTGACGCAGGCAGGCTTGTTTCAGACCCTTCTGAAGGCAGGTCAGCACCGTTCCTGTAAGGAATACCAACCAGCAACTTCCCATACTCCTTATGCACTTGCTAAAACAGCAGCAGGGAAGTCTGGAACTGAGGTTTCCCATGGGGGGAGCCATTAATTTGCAGCGAGATCATATTTCCAGCCTTTGCTTACAATTTGGTACAAGTGTTTTATCAGGCAGCTTGAATGAACGTGAGGCTACAGCAATATTTCATCCCTTGTGATGCTGCAGAGACGTTTGCTTTTGAATCTTAAGACATCTGACAGTGTAAATAGATCAGCAGTTTTTAGGGTGTTTTCCATACTGCTTGGTGGCACACCTGAAAAAACACCCAGAGCCTTGTGAAAAGCTCAGAATGAAAAGTCAAACTGCTGGTTTAAAAATGTGAGAGCGTTGTGTTCCTCCTGGCATCAGAGGTCGAGCGTGCCGTGGAGCCCTGCCGCTGTCCGTGGGGGGGCTGTGCTGTGCAGTTATTGATCCTTGGGCCACAGAAATCGATGGCAAAGGATACAGAGAATGAAGGGGAACACGCACGAGGTCGGGATTTGCTCCCCAGAGGAAAAAGCTGCCAGTCTTTAAAGGGCAGTTCCTTTTTGTGTAACCTCTAGAAGTGTCCCAACTAGTAATGGCCAGACGTAGTTGAATGTAAATTTGTGGTAAATCAGCCACATCAGGACTTAGTTTCAAAGCAGGGAGGAGGAGGAGGAGGAATCAATCCTACCACAGTGGGGTGTGAACGTGGACCTGTAGGAAGTGATGCCATGTTCTGGCTGGGATGGGTGCTCACATTTCCCACAGGCTGTGGTCTCTGCAAGAAGGGCATCAAAAACTTCCTAAAAACCTACTGGAGGATTTGGGCTTTGTGTGACATTAATATAAATATTATAAGTGATTTTTTTTTAATCATCATCAATAAAGAAAAACAGGTACTCCTGGAGAACGTTTTACAAATGCCATGTTTAAGCTGAAATCTCTGACAGGAGCACAAGGTGACACTTCATGTAGGTGAACAAGCACCTGCATAAAAAATTGCCCATGAAGAAAGTTCTCCCTGTTTAGCACAATAAGAAAATAATCATGATCTGATTAGTACTGTAATATACTGGATCACCTTTTTTCAGTGTGTCCGTGGTAAAATTTCCTATTCTCTTAGCGTTCTGCTATTACTGCTAAATGTTACAGCAGCACTTCTTTAATGAAACATCTGAACACTTATTTCTGTTTGAAGAGTCAAAACAATGCTTACTCCAAAAACATACAGGATTTTTTTTCTAGTACCCCATGTTTTATTAGTAATGAGTTAGTGGTGGGAGTTTTCAGGTGGCTATTCAATATATGACTATTTGGGTGGATTTATAGATCCACCTTCATTATTAGCTTGGAAGCCCACATTTTTAACTGTTGGGTATTTTTAGATTATTTTGAAATAAAAGCTGCAGTTCAGTTCAGTTTGTCTTCTTAATAAGTTTTGGTTTTGTTGATTCTTTCAGATCTAAAGGTGATGACTCTATTCAGGAAATGGACTGTGGTATTGACTTCTAGTTCAATTAAACGCAACCCAAAGTCTTAAAAATAAATTCTGGATCTGAATAATTTAGTATGCCTGCCCTTGGTGTTGAGCAATCAGAAACCTTTTGGTATAAAATTCAGAAGATGAGCAAGTTAGAAAGTTTAATTGTGTATTTTTTTGAAAAGGGTAGGCTGAGTAAAGCTGCTGCTTTCTCCTTGGTGTGGGAAATTGCTGATTTTTCTATCTTATATGAAGTTACTTCTTTGAGGTATCTCCAAGACACAGAGTCTCATCTCTTCTCCCAGGTTTCTGAGTGTTTTATGTGTGGCAGTTTGATGGGTGAGAGGAACCTCTTTCTTTAGAGATGCACCTTTTTCTAGGATATGAAGACACCACACACAGGCTTTACAAAGACTCAAATATGTAATTATACTTTTGAAGCTTTTTTTACCCCAATTGCATTTCTGGTTGTATTTGTTAAGACTCACCTTTTAAACCTTGTTCATTTAAAAACTGGTTGAAAACCATAGCTGTATATTGTTTAATGCATAATCGATTTCCTAATAATCCATTGTGATAGAATCAATAATAAATGAAGCAGCAAATGGGGAACAGATGATGAAATTGGGGTCCTTGTGCTTTCAAACTGAAAGGGGCCATTCAAACTGGTGGGGCATCAGTGGGCACAGAGAGCTGGTGGCAGACTGTGGAGGGGAGGGGAGCACTGCTGGGGTGCTCAGGCACACAGGGGGTGTGAGAAGAGGCTAAATGACCTCGATTTGTTTTTTTTCTGTTCCCTGGAGAAGCCCAGAGGTGAATCTAATTACAGCCTGAAGGGAGGTTGTAGAAGAGCTGGAGCCAGGCTGTGCTGACACGGTTGGGCACAAGCAGCTGTAGGAAGTTGCAAACAAGAAATCATACCTGGAATTACACAAATATCAACCCCCTTCATCAACTGAGAGTGTAACTATTGGAATGAGTTGCCCAGCTCTCTCCTTGGCTTCAAAATTCAGTGAGACAAGGCCCTGAGCAGCCTGGTCTAACTGCTTTGAGCAGGAGGTTGGGCTGAACACCCTCAGAGTTCCTTCCAAACTCAGTTTTTCTGAGGTTCTGTCTGAAAGTGTAAAAACCCTCATTTTTGCCTCACTTCTACAGTACAAATGTATCCGAAGTGGGCCTGGAAGTGTGCACTGGAGTGCTGGGGATGAAGTGTCAGTGTGCACATCTTCTACCAGAACTGTAAATGAATGAATTGGCTGTGAGAGTAATTCTTACTGGAGCGAGCGGAAAGCCCAGTTGGGAAGTGGATCATAAGTAGGGAAGTAAGAGGAATTGGAAAAGGGATGAGCTTCAGATCTCCCTTCCATGGAAGGGAGGCTGTAACTAGTATGGTGATTTCTTTGTTAGGTCACTGATCAAAATAGCAGAAGGAAGTACAAAGAGCATCATCTTGGGCTGCTGTGCTGTCAGAAAACGAAAGTGGAAAGGCTGTGCTCAGTGGTGCAGATGTTGATAATGACCTTTGTTTCTCTTTGTGGGGATCACACCACTGCTCTGCACGTGTTTGAAGTCAAAAATCGACAAGACCGGTCTCCCAGGTGCTGACTGGGTTCTTTCGAGGGTCTTTGGTTTGAAATGTGAAAAGTTGAAGCTGTCCTTGCTCTCGGGAAATGAACAAGAGTTCAAAACCCTTGCACCTTGTTCTTTTAGATCTGCTTAAATTTCAGGGGATCCTTAGGTTCCCAGGGGTTCAGTGTGAAAGAATTGTGCAGTGTGAACTGCCATGACTTGGGGGGGGGGGGTGTGTCTCAGTGCTGAACCCTCAGAATCTGTTGGAATTTAAAATCTGGAGGTGCTAATAAAAGAGCAGTGGGATGGCAGCTGCTGCCCAGTTTTGGTTCTAGTTCTTGGATGACAATTCAACTGGAATTATTCAAAGGATACTGAGGCACTGGGTGTTATAGCAAGGTTTATGTACAGGGAGAAGGTTGAATTGCTGCACTGTTTTGGTTTCCCAGATGAAGGCAGGATGAAGTTCCTCATTTTCAATCAGATTTTCACATGGGCAGAATTACAAGTGTATCATTAGGTTTTCCCTGCAGTACAGACAGAACTGCTGAGGTGTCATGACAAAATAATAGAAATACAGATGTGACAAAACTAGTCTTGGCCCATTTTCCCCTGAGACACTTCTCTGACACTCTGCAAACTTGCCAAACACTGTAGAGGTCCTGCCTGGATCAGCATTGCTGTGTTTGCTGGGAGCTGCAGACAAGGACAGTTTTCTAGGGAGTAGTTTGATGATGCTTGTCTGTTTTCCAGTAGCCAAACCAGGACGAGCTTTTTTTTATTTAAAAAAGAATAATTAAGGCAGTGAGTTGCATTTTAGTTGTGACACCACTGTGGTTCCCTGGATCACACACTGGCCTCTGTTGGGATGCTCCATAGGACGCCCAAGGCAAGGACTCGTCCTTGTCAGGAAATGCACAGAATTATTTAACTTCAAACACTGAGAGTAGTGGTGTGAAATACATAAAATACAGCACTTGCACTTCAGCTAACTAGTGCAGTTGTGTGTGTATCACGTGGATACCTGACACACTTTTGCCACAGAACTTTTTAAACATGGATGGTTTGCAAACATTGGGATTTAGGAACCTGTTGGTG
The DNA here is from genome assembly GCA_035583135.1 of Lophotriccus pileatus. Taxonomy (NCBI): domain Eukaryota; kingdom Metazoa; phylum Chordata; class Aves; order Passeriformes; family Tyrannidae; genus Lophotriccus; species Lophotriccus pileatus. The sequence continues at coordinate 8,356,949 of JAWWES010000042.1, forward strand.
GCTCTGTTTGATTTCCTGCTCCGAATGGCATCGTCCTATAAAGGCAGGATGATGGTTAGATGAAGTACAGAGTGACAGCTTTACAAAACTGTTTCTTTTCTTTCCTTTTTGGGTTTTCCTTTGTAAGTGGGTTGTCTGGATGAGTTTCTCCTCCAGCAGCCATCCTGTGGTAGCACATTGTGAAACTGCTGTAAACACTTTGAACAGTGAGTAAAATCCACTTGGGCTTGTTGAGCTCTAAATGTTTGATGAGGTCTCTCCCTGTGGGTGTGCTGTGGTTTTTGTTTAGTTCATTGTATAACTAAAGAATATGCCAAAACCAACTTGATTCTGATCAAATTAGAACACGTTCTGCGCTTTGGTTTTGGAAGTAAATGTCATACATTTACATAAATGCAATTCAGGAATTCCTTTGGTTAGTATACACTCTTTATTTTGCATCTTGGCTGAATTCCAGATATAAAAATAGGCTTATGTTAAAAAGAACCTGTTTACAAATATGAATCAATTGACAGATGTGGTCTTTTGATAATACTCAGGTGTTTGCATGCTCCAGCCAGACAGGGATTTGTAAATACATCGTGTCTTCCGTACTAACACCGTCCTTTCAGGCTCAGCATGGGAAAGGTGAACTGCACTAGTGATGCCCTTGGATTCTCACGTAGCTCATGACTGTTAGTTCCAGGTTTGTTTGGCACAGTTATGACCTCTGGAATACCCCTGGTGGGTCAGAGCTTCTGGTGTGGGGCTGCATTTTATGGGTGGGTTTTTCCCAAACCTCGATCAGCATTTGAGAGCCCCAAATGTGGGCTGTGCTTTGAAACCTGTGCTTTGGCATCACCTGAGTCAGTGAGCTGCCCTTGCCTTGAGATGCCACAGGGAGATGCTGCATCCAGAGGGTGCAGGAGTGTAAGAAGGGAGATGTTTTAATACGTGTACCTACATGGAATGTTGAAGGAATTGTCAGGTACATGTTTTCTGCCTCTCCATATTTGTGGTACTTGTGTTAAGTTGTGGAGATCCACCTCCTCCCCGTGCTCACCCTGGTCTGGCACTGTAGGACTCAGGTTGCTCAGTGTTATGGACAAGGATTTTTCACTGTGATCAAGGAATGAGCACCTAAAGCCGTGTCTGGTTTTTCCCACGTTTTTCTTGAGTTGAAATAAGTTTGGTGTGAAAATAAAGTAAATTTTTCAGTCAGGAAAGGCATTGGACAGGTGACTAAAATCTACATCTGTCTCTGTGTCAAACAGATGTTGTTCACTGTCTCACAGGGACTTTTACTTAATCTTTGTCTGCTGTCTTTGCATACATTGGAGGAGTGTTGTTGTTATTGCCGATTAACTGAAATGGTTTTATTACCAAAACATCTTTCCATTGTCACCAAAACAATATAAACACAAACCAACATCCTACTGGAAAAAGCAAAGAACTGAGCTGTTACTGGAGATACTAAAAAACTCCACAACCCAACCCAGAAACTGGTCCACTTCACTTCCTTGCTGAGATACGAGTGCAGTTTTTTGGCACAGATTCTGTTCCTAATTTAGTCCACGGAGCTGTTTCAGAAATAGGTCGGCTGTTAAATGCGGCCATGGTCCGCACTGAGGAGCGAGACACAGAGAAAAGGAAGGTCACTGTGGATTCTTTTCTGTCTTTCCTGATCCTTGGGTGTGTATTGTAAGGAAGAAGAATCACTGCAGTGCATGTGGCAGGGGACACAGTGAAAATCAAATGCTGCCTTTGTTCTATAAACATCCTTAGATTCATTTTAAGAAATAAAAGCCAAAACACAGGAGAGTTCATGTTTTCAAGGCTACTCTACAGCTGAGTGTTCCTTCCAATTCTTACATCACTTTTATGTTTAATACATTTTTCCAGAGGAATGAGCACTTTTTATTTACAGTCTCTCCTGCATTCATAGCTCATTTCTTACATGCTCTCGTTTCCTTTCTGTGTAAAACCTGATCTACCTAGAAACACTTAAAAAAAACCCAAACCCAACCCAAACCCCAACATTTTGTGAGGTTTGTTTCTGGGTATAGTGTCGTTGGAAAGTCCTTTTCATTGTGTGGGAGGTGTAAATGTCATTGTGGGTTTAGTGTAGTCTGACAGCTTAAGAACGAGCAGATACTAAAGTTACTTGAACTGTATTTTTATAGATGCTTTTGTTGAAAGAAAATTAAGTTTCTTGTTTGCTCAATCTGGTTATTTACTGAGAAGTTAGAAACAGCTTGTCCTGTTTAATTGGGTTCAGTTCTAAATGCTGGGGACAGGGATGCAGAAAGGGGAATACTTAAAGGTGCATGCATTGTGGTTTGTTTTTCAAATTTCTAAAGAATTGCACGTCGTTAATTTATTGTTAGTCATTAAATTTGGGCATGTAATCTCTGGCAATATATGAAAATGGGCAGTTTATTGAAATTGGATCTTAAATTCAGCTCTGAAAAAAAGATGTAGTACTACAGCAGCCATAGACTCTGTAAATAAGCAGAATTAGAATTGATATGTGTTTAATTTAATAGATATTTTAAGAGAAATCTCTTAGACTAGCCCTGTGAAAACAGGTGGACCTCAGATTGGCCAACATTTATGTTCCTGATTAATTTTGTTATCATGGACTTGTTCATTTGGCATCATAAAATAATGGGCTTTTGTCTTCAAAACAAATCAGCTTTGGGGGCTGGTGTAGGATCAGGGTGAACCTCAAGAAATTTGGAGACAACACATAAAGTGCCCTTGTTACACAGAGCTGCATTTGCCTGTATTCCTTCCCAGGTGCCAGAGTTGCTGACTTGGGGATCTCTCTGGACACGTTGATGTGTCTGTGATCTGTAAACTGGAGATGGTTGGGGGTAATTACAGAAGATGCCGTAGCTTTTTAATTCTAAATGAACTTAGGTGGTATGTACAAGTTATGCAGAAAGTTTTAGATTATGTTAACAAGTGGCTCATATATTTGTGTTTTTTTATTATTTTATTTTCTAGCTGTACTTTCAGGTTTCCCAGCACGAACATCAAGATAACATTCACAGCTCTGTCCAATGAAAAGAGAGAAAAACAGGAGGCCCCAGAGTCCCCAGTGAAGCCTGTGCAACCCCAGATCTCTCCCTTAACAATAAACATTCCAGACAACATGGCTCACCTGATCAGCCCTCTCCCTTCTCCTACGGGAACTATCAGGTATTTAAACCCTGCAGGTGGGATGCAGGGCCGTGGACAGGCTCAGCACAGCTTCCTCAGTCAATATTTTGCTTTTGAGGTTGAAGTTTGGTTCAAGCTCAGCGTTACCTGCCCTGGAGAAACCACTTTTCTGCTGACTAATAACACAATTGCATGAACAGTCTGTGTTATTCTGATTTAACAAGTTAAATGTGTAACAGTCTGCTCAGGAGCTCAGTATTCTTAGAACAGCAAGACAGCAGATCTTTTTCTTGCATTCCAGTTGATTAAGATTGCTTTTTGCTCTTGCATGCTTATGGCAACACTTCAGGTAAGTTTAAATCACACCATTTTTAAACACTCTGATTTGTCACTGTTGCCCTGAAGTTCAACACCAGAAAAAGTGGTGTTTTGGGTTATCATTAGTGTGGAAAATAGACTGATCTCTTACTCCAGGAGCTTTGTTATTGATTAGGCACTGCTGGGGATAAACAGGCATTTCACTTAAAATCCAGAGTGAGGTGCAGGGTCTGGACAGTGCTCCAGGGGAGTGTGATCTGGGATTCCTTACCCTGCCGCTTCAGTTGGGAACTGTGGCCATTGGCCGACCTGGTACTTGGGACCAAACTCACCTAACACAAGCAACCCTTCCCCACAAACTGGTAAAATCAGTTCAGATAGAATTTTGGAAATTCCTGGGAAGTTCAGGAGCAAAACCTCCACGTCAAGGCCCTGAAAGTCGTGTCAGAGTCACGCATGTGCCTTTGATGGAGTTTTTGTCCCCTCTCGCTTCCTGTGTCTTCACTGGAGCAAAGGACTGTTCGTGCTTGCTTTTTAAAAATGTACAACTTGTTAATGAAATTTGAATGTAAGGATAATTGAGTTCTTTTATGCTTGCCAAGATCTTGATCTCAATATCGGAGTGTTTAATGACATCTGTACAAATGATGGAAGCAGAGAGAAAAGAGGTCTAGAGTTGACTGTGTAACAGGTTTGCCTGCTTATAAAAATGCAGGGAAAACACATTTTGCCCAAGAAATGACAGAGCAGGTCACAGGTATTTTAGGTAACAGCCCATCTATTGCCACAGCCTTTGCCTCACTATGAATTTTGTAATTCTCTTCAGGGCTTTCATGCACCTGTGGAGTAGTTTATTACAGACTAAAAAAGACGCCAGTTCTGAGTCTATTTTGAGAGCAAAGCTTGACAGTTTCTCTGCAAATCGCCCTGTTTTGTAGAAGACTTGTAAACTTGCTTTGATTGTACCATATGTGTGGCTTTGTCAATATCTGCTACAGTGAGCAGAGCAGAGGGATGTTGTCAGCTGATAAGTGAAAACACAGAGCAGCCCTGACCTATATTGAAAAAAATAAATTAGCTGCACATTTTGGCTCTAATCAAGGATTCTTCTGCACAACACTTAAAAAATCCAATTTCCCTCTTATAGTAAGTATATCACTAGTAGCAAATTGTTGGTGGGTTTCTCGTGATGTGAAGCTTGAAGGATATATTTATATAAATATATGTTGCCCAGTTTGCACTGCTTGGCTCTTTCTGTAGGTATAAAGGGAGGTAGCAAAAACATGTGAGGGGCCAGACAGACAAACAAACCTTGACAGATGTAAAGTTCTTGAAGCTTTGGTGTATAAATCTAAATAACATTGTCTAGATTTATTTATTGTTGCATTTTGAACCACAGGTTCAAGTTAGGTTAAAGGTTGTCTGTAGAGGTAAGGCTGGTACTGGGGGCACTGCAGGCTCTGCCGCTGGGATTTGTAGTTTTTTTGGAATTCCTGAGGGCTGCATTGAAATCAGTTGCAGTAGGAACTGCAGAGTGTGTGTCCTTGTAGACAGCTGCCAGAATTATTTTGGGGGACAGACATCACCCACTGACTGTGTCTTTCCTCTTGGCTAAATGGAAATTGCAGAAGCAAACCAGCTTTGTGCAGCTGCAGTTCCTGTGGAGGCAGGGGGCACTGAGAGAAAGATGTCACAGTGGCATTGCACACAGTTTTCTCTCTCTTCCTCCGTGACGGATGGCAGAATGTGGAGTATCAAGAGATACTCGTCTGTGTGTTTGGCACCATCTCTTGCTTTCTAACAGTGTATCTGCTCTGTTGGCCTAATCCTGCGTTAAATTAGCTGAGTCAGTGCTGATGCATCCCATTTATAGATCAGAGTATGAGTTTTATACACATATATGTGTGTCAGTACGTGCACATGCCTGTAAACACTTAAAACAGTATTGGTTGAGATTTAAATAAGAACCAAACCTATTTTTTTCCTCCCTGCTTGCTGTATTTTCTCAAATGTGCACAAACACTGCACAGGAGAGGTGATTTGTTTTTCCTGTGAGCAGACTGAACACAAGCATATGGCAGAAATTCCACCCAAGACGTGTGTCTTGTTTCCAGTTATTGTCTCAAAACTGGTGGTTGCTGATGTAGCTCAAGTGGACTTCAGTGTTGGCAAATCTTACACAAATAGAGTACAGCCCAATAAATCCTTGTTCTTTGAGGAGGGAAGCCTGAGCTGCACCTGGCAGGATTCTAATTCCCGTGGCTGAGTTAGCAAGGCGTGGAAGGTGTGGGGGTTGTGCTGGAAGCCCTGACAGCCTCGGAGCTCTGGTAGTGGCTTTGCTGCAGCACAGAGCTTTTTGATGAGACACAGTGTGGTGATAAACTGTATAACAAAATAGTAGGATCTTCTTTTTGTGCTCTACAGTGCTGCAAACTCCTGCCCATCGAGCCCCCGCGGTGCAGGCTCTTCAGGGTACAAGATGAGTCGTGGGATCCCATCTGACCTACATTTGATGGCCGACAATTCCCAGTCGGAAAACGACAAGGAAGCATCGGGGGGAGATAGCCCAAAGGTAAACATGGCTGGGAATCGATCCCAGAAATGACACCTGAACTGAATGTAAGATTTTGGGGTATTTTGTTGGCTAAAACGTGTGCACTGAGTCATAACTTAAGATCACAAACTTTAAAAACAACGTGTAGGGTTTTGTGATTAGAAGTGAGATTGATTAATTGATTGGTTTGCCTCTCTCCCCTTTGGGGGAGGGTCTGTGCAGTCTCAGATACAGATCTGTTCACAGGCTATTGAAAATTCTTTGCAGTTATATGTGTCTCCAAAATGTATGTTATCTTAAAACTGCTAATCAGAAGAACAAAATTATCTTAGTTTCTTTTCTGACTTGAATTTTTGGTCATTTTAAAAGTGCCTTAAGTCAAGTTAATTATGCTCTGTGGCTTTTGGTGTAGAAAGGAGTGTGTATATCTTTATGAAGTTTATTAATGCAGATTTTCTTGTTCCCGTAACAGGACGACTCTAAGCCACCCTACTCCTATGCACAGTTAATAGTCCAAGCAATTACAATGGCCCCGGATAAGCAGCTCACACTAAATGGAATTTATACGCACATAACTAAAAATTATCCCTATTACAGGACAGCAGACAAGGGCTGGCAGGTAAGCTTGATTTCTGCAATATTTGTTTTTAGTTGGGAGCAGTACTGGCAGCTGTAAGTGGTCTCGAGCAGTTGGTGCCTCAGAGCCCTTCAGAAACAGAGTTTGTCAAATGACTGTGTTGTCTTTCTCCTGATTGTAAGCCCTCCAACAAAGTGAGCAATTTACATTAGTTTCTGTTTGAAATATTGCTGTATTCGTGGAATGGTGTTCTCTGAACCTCTAGTACAGACAGACTTGGGGGGAAGGAAAGTACATTTGGCACTGGATTTGAATACCATCTGCTATCTAGGAATGGTGGTGTGTTCTGTAGCTTACAGTTGTGTAAACATCCGTATTGCTATCTTGAGATAAAATTGAGATATTAAATGCTACAAGTTCAATTTTATTTGGGAACAGTGATCTTGACCATGCAATGAGCGAAGGAACAAGTGGTTATCTGTTGTTATCTCACCCTGGTTCGTGCCCTGTTCTGTTTGTGAACTTGCCCATTTCTGTACCGAGTTACACCAAACCTTTCAACTCTGCAGAATTAATTTCTACTTGCTTTTAATTTTTAAAAAACCAGCCCCAGCGTTTGCCAGGATGACTAACCGAGTACAAATCAGTCTGGCAGAGTCTGCCCACACACACATGAAGGTTCAGTGCCTTTGGTGCTGTTTTGGGGGTCTCAGAGGCCCAGGAGCACAGTTTTGCCCCTGTAAGGCCCTGGGCACGCTGTCCATTGTGGGGGATCAGTGTCACTGTTGCTGCTCCCTCTGTAGCAGGGGCATGTCTGGAGTTATTTTCAGGGAGGTGAAATGTGGAGAAAGTGGGGGAGGGGAAAAGTTAGGAAGTGTTAACACTGGCTGTACAAGTGGAAGATTGAAGAATACAGCAGAGGAAGAGATTTTAAAATATTAATCACATAGTTATTTGTCATGAGGCCTACATGAAGGTTGGATCACTTTCCCAAGGTTAGCAGGAACGGAGCTGTTCTTGGCTGTTCGCTAAGAGTTTGGCTAGGCCAGGACTTGGCTGCTGTTGTGGCTGGGAAGTCTTTTTTGTTTCCCTTTCCCACATAACAGTGCAGTATCCTGGCTGCAGACATGCTGACAGATCTGTTTTAGCAACGAGACTCTGTTTATAAAATGTTGGTGTGTGTTTTCCTTCCTGTTCTGCAGCACCTTGAGTGTCTGTGTGTGTGATGCTGCTTTACCCGAGCATCACGAACCCAACACACACTGTTGTGCTCAGGTGAAGAATTCTGCTGTAGAACAGGGGGTGTGTTTCGGGGTGTAATGCTGCAGAAAGCCAAGGTGATAGGCACAGCAGACGTGGTGTGTTCTGGAGTAATTAATTAGCACCTGTTCATAGAAACAATTGGAAAAGCTGAAAATCAGGTGCTCTTCAGACACAGCTCTGCCAGCTTTTATCCATCAGGAGTTGGATAACAGCTAGGGTGATGCAGGATTGATGTTTGAAATCATATTTGAGGCTATATATGCCCATATTATTCAAAACACAGACTACACACACGAATAGTGTTCCAATCCTGTACCTTAATAAATAGCATTAAGATATTTATATCCTTTATTATTCAAAGGTCTCATTTTGTTGATCACTTGAAGACTCTCTGTGAACTTATTTTAGCAGGTATTTTTTGATCTACTCTTTTATTCTAACATATGGAGAAATAAATACAATTTATAAAAATGTTCTTGGCATCTTTCTAGTTATGTTTCAGTTTTTGACAGGGAAAACCATCTCTGGTTTCATCCGTTTGCATTTAAGAAACCATACATGGTTATCATTGCTTTAGGTTCTCCAAACTTGCCATCAGGGTCATGAACTCAGGTACTTGAGCAAGATTTACATTTGATTTAGCAAATTTTTGAGGGTTTTTGTTAACATAAAGCTTTTTGTCCACTCTGCCCCTGTTCCCCCACAAGTATTGCAGCAGGAACACTTAGCGTCAGTTTCTTCTTGTTCAGTGATAATGCTGAGAGAGATTTTGGGGTTTATGTATCTTAAAAATAAAAAAATAAAAGGTTCTGTGTGCAAAGCCAAGCACAGACAGAGCCACTTGAGGGTGTCAGCAGTTCTGTGCATCACTTTGATGCGAGAGGGGGGCGTGTGCTGCAGCAAAGTGAGGATACAGGAATTCGCGAAGAGATCGTGGGAACCAAGATCTCACGGAAAACCCGGTTCAGGACCTGCTGCCACTTGGTGTTTTTCTAGACACACTAAATCCTTGGCTCCTTTATTGAGACAGACTGGACTGTGGGTGAACTCCCAGCAAGCCAGCTGCCTTTGGAACTTGTGTAATTTAACCTTTTCTTTCTGAACTGTGGAACGCTAACAGGGTTATGATCTAGGATCAAAAGGTATATGCTGTGTTCTGCTGGCCCTCCTAGAAAGAGCTGACACTGTGTGACACCTGGGGAGGGGTTGTGTATGAACATTGATCATTTTTCTTTTAACACTGCATTCTGCACAAGTATTTGTGGTGTCCTAACGGTTGCAATCACCGTGTTTCTTGTGAGCGATTTAAATGGGATTCCTGTTATTTCCAATTAGAATACTGGGGTTTTAATTGTTGGGAAGGGTCTGGCAAATGCGAGAGTCCTGTCAGGTTTATGGCATTGCCTTGGCAGTGCTCTGAGTTCTGTTGAATTAAGGAACTAAAGAGCTGAACCCCGAGTCTCCTGTAGTACAAACTGCTGCACTAGGCCACATTCTGACTTGGAAAAGTTATATGAATTCTACATATTTTTTTATGTTCCATAGAATTCAATACGTCACAATCTCTCTCTGAATCGTTATTTCATCAAAGTACCACGTTCCCAGGAAGAACCAGGCAAAGGCTCATTCTGGAGGATAGACCCTGCCTCTGAAAGCAAATTAATAGAGCAGGCTTTTAGGAAAAGGCGGCCTAGGGGAGTACCTTGCTTTAGAACCCCTCTGGGACCACTCTCTTCTAGGTAAGGAAAAACAGATGAACAAAAAGACTATGGCTGTTGTTTAATCTTCAGGCTGATACAGACTTGGATACAGTCACAAGTTTAGTAATTTAATTTCATCCAGACTCAGTGTCTGAATTCTGTGTGACTCGTTAGGAGGCTGCCCCATACACCAGGCTTGTGTTTACTGCTTGTTTTCAGTGTTAAAGAACTCTGGTTGCGTAACTAACTATCAGATTGTTAATGTAAGCAAGCCTTGCTGTACCTTTGGTGGGTTTTACAGAATTATGACTTTAATTTCTAACTGCCATCTGCTGGATTTTAAAACTGTTTGCAAAGGAAATTCTCAGATACCAGCTACCATTCTGTTGACCTTAGAGATGCCAATTGCGTATTCAGTTTGATATTGCTGGAGCAGAATTCATGATGGGGAAATCACATGGGTTTAAATTATTCCCTCTGTAAAGTTATGGCCTTTCTGCTGGTGCAGATCTGTTACTGCTTGCCCTGTAAGCCTGAGATTTGCTCATCGTTCTTCTCCACCAGAAGAAACGTTCATGTTTCACAGATTGCTTAGAGTCTCCCTAAGAAGGCATCCAGCCACTTCTTCTCTATTAACTGTACCTGGAATTTGCTTTATAATCCTGTCCCTGTTTAACAGAAGCTTTCTAAAAGATCCTGGGATCTGGGTTGTAACTCGAGGTGCCCTCCCCTCCTGTGGCCGCGTGTTATGGTCTCCTTAGAGGGAGGTTAAAACACATCAGCTGCTGCTTTCGTTTTTAACTACAGAAGTGCCCCAGCTTCTCCTAATCACTCTGGAGTGTTGTCTGCACACTCCAGTGGCGTCCAGACCCCTGAGAGCCTGTCCAGGGAGGGGTCTCCCGTCCCGATGGAACCCGAGCCCAGCACTATCCAGCCAAAACTCGCCGTCATACAAGAAGCGCGATTTGCACAGAGTGCCCCAGGTGAGGAGCCCTGGGCTGGGCTGGGCTGGGGCAGGGAGGGGGCTCGTGCAGAGATAGTGCCAAGACTTCACCAAAAAAGGATACATATTCGATCTCTTAACATTCAAAGCAAATCTGTGAGACACTCAGAAACAGGGAGATTCTGTTTGCAGAGTCAGGCTGTTACCTGGGGGCTGCTCCGGCACCCTGGATCACACTGCCAAGGAGAAGGCCGTGCCTCGGTCCTGTGTGGGACTGTGCTGTCTTGTAACAGTTGTCACTTGCTTTCAAAGTGTATTCTCTCTAGTTAAGGAAAAAAAAAAAAGAAAATAGAGGGTTACATGTGTTACAGAAATGAGGAAATACCTTTCACAGCTCTGTGGTCATGTCGTCCTTTCAAAGCGGGGGATAAAAGAATTGAAAGGGTAAAGAGAGATGAGATTTCCTATTTAAAACAAAAAGAGCATAAGGCATGATGGGATAAAGATGTGTTTGTTTAATTACCTTAGTTTATATATGTTTTCATCCATTTTCTTGACGATGTTGTGGCACTACAGAAATGCCAGTGATCATTCAGTGGTTAGGGCAGACATGGTCCTGAACAGAGACAGCGGGATCTCCCAGCCTAAGTAAATGGAGAGTGTCTTTGATGCTCCACACAACACCTGAAGCACATACATGTTCCCATCTGTGGAGAGGGGACTTTCTTTGCCAGTGTAGCTGCACTGGGGGAGAGTTGGGGGGTGCCTGGATGGAGTGTGGGTTTTACTGAGCCAGTAGAGCCTTTACCCTGAGTCTGTGGCTGGGAATAACCATGCGTCATGATCTTTGTTGTGCAGTATTACCTTTTTGGATTGTTCGTCAAGGAGGTAGTTAAACCTGAGGCTTTAGTGTAAAGTTTAAAAAAGGCTTAAAAGGAATAATTAAAATTGGCAGCCTAATTCTGACCTCTCTCTTGTAGGATCACCTCTCTCTAGCCAACCAGTTTTAATTACTGTACAACGGCAGCTACCACAAACTATTAAACCCGTCACCTACACTGTTGCAACTCCTGTGACAACATCAACATCCCAGCAGCCTGTAGTTCAGACAGTTCATGTTGTCCACCAGATCCCAGCTGTGTCAGTCACCAATGTGACTGGATTAGCACCAGCAAACACTTACACTGTCGCGGGCCAGGCCGTTGTCACGCAAGCGGCGATGGTCACCCAGCCCAAGGTAGAACCTCAAGAGAATGGAGACCACAAGGAAGTCAAAGGTGAGGACCTGGGGCTTGTTTTGGGACCTCTTTATACAGAGGGATCAGTATTTGAAACTTAAAATCACAGAACCATAGAATGGTTTGGGTTGGAAGGGACCTTAAATGTCATCTTATTCCAACCCCCTGCAGTCCATTAGACCAAGTTGCTCCAAGCCCCATCCAACCTGGCCTTCAACACTTCTAGGGATGGGGCATCAATATTTCCAGATGAAATGTTTGGCTAAAACTGAGTATTTTGCGTCACATTTCTCAGAACGAAGCAAGTAATGAAATGAGAGATGCACTTTCCCACTGAGGGTTGACCAAGTGAAACCAAGTGGTTCCTTACCACTTCCTTGTTTGTAACCGTGTTTTATCCCCTGTTTTGCAGTGAAAGTGGAGCCTCTCCCTGCTATTAGCCATGCTGCAATAGGAGCTGCTAGTCGGATCATCCAGACATCTCAGCCCGCCCCCCTCCAGACAGTCACCATCGTGCAACAGGCGCCCCTGGGGCAGCACCAGCTGCCCATAAAAACTGTCACGCAGAACGGAACGCACATAGTGCCCATCACCACGGCCCTGCCGGGGCAGGGCACTGCTGGTACGTATGGCAGGCCTGTGCTTTGGCCTGGGAAACCTCCTGAGTTCTGTCCTTGTGTCGCTGGCTGGTGGACTGAAGAGTAAGTTCACAGAAACTGCAGCTCACAGCCCTGCAAGGGGCCGTTCCTTCCCTCCTCATAGGAAGGGGTTTCTCCTCACTGAGCATCACCTGAACATCGTCTTACTCTCTTTGTGGTTGGTATAGGGATGTTCTAAGTGGTGACAACCTGTCCTCCCACCTAATTAAGCCTGGATAGGACACCTTCCCCTAGCCCAGGTTGCTCCAAGCCCCATCCAACCTGGCCTTGGACACTTCCAGGGATGGGGCAGCCACAGCTTCTCTGGGCAACCTGTGCCAGGGCCTCCCCACCCTCACAGGGGAGAATTTCTTCCTAACATCTAATCTCAACCTGCTCTCTGTCAGTGTGAGGCCATTCCCCCTTGTCCTGTAAATACCTGCTCCTGTAAATAGTTTCTCTCATCCATGGACCTGTGGCACCAAGGTCCTGATCCCTTTTCCTGTGTAGCCTCAGTGACTTCAGTGCTGTCATTGCTGATTGACCCAGATAGAAACAAGTTTTAAAAGAAAGTCCTATAAAACAAGGCCATTCAAATGGTATATGATCCCAGGTGGTTTGTTGGGAACCCAACAACAGGAAAACCAGAACTTGGTTGTTGGCTTTTTGAACTGTTGCTTTTTATTCTGATTTTATTGAACCTGTGCTAAAAACTGACCAAAATTGTGTAAGATTTTGAGATGATTGTTATCTGAATCCCCTTGTTCCCCTCTGGAACTGGGCAGGCTGTGCTCTGTCATCATTGCATACACTCACACCTGCTTTGCTTTGCAGGTGCACACAGCTGGTTCTTACAGTTTTGCTTTGAACGTTACCTGATACTGAAGGAGGTTTTCTGTCATAAAATATGTTTACAGAAATATTTTAGGGCTATCTTTTATCAATTTATTACCTGCATTTCTGCTCTAGAGTCTTTCTAGTGGAGTGAATTATCTGCTTAGTTCTTTTTTACTCCTCTGACATTTATAGGTCAGAGTTCTGGCTGCTGCCACTTCACTTGCAGCTTAAGAGCAGCAAAGGCAATCACAGTCAGACCTGAGGTGCACTTTCTGTGTCAGAAGGGATGTGTGATTTGAGCTGAGAGCCATGTGAGATCCACTGAAAAGTTATTTTTAAATGTAAGAAATAAGTCTTTTTGTCTCTTTCCTGGATTCTTAAAACTCAGCTGATTTCACCCTGTTCCCTGACAGGGCAGCTGCTGGGTGTGTGTAGGGAACAAGGCTGCACGTAGGAATAGAGTTGTGGTGCTTCCCACTGTGTGTGACACGGTGGCAGGTTCCTGGGCTTTAAATACCTGCTGAGGTGTTCACACTGTGAACAGCAAGTGAGGAGTACTCCAGCTCCTGGTCCCTGGTACAGTTACTCCTGAACCAGCAAGAAACCAGGGAATTCTCAGGCAAAGCATCTAAAGGGGGAACTGGGCCCACAGAAACACAGGTTGGTTTGTGTGTATCTGTGTTAGCATGGGCACACCTGTATTTACACACACATTTGTGTGTGTTTGTCTTTGGAGAAAATTGTGCCATCTGAAAGCAAAGAAATCCAGAGCAACTCCTGTTCCCATTCCGTTTTCCATGAGGAGTTAAGCAGGTGCTTGTGAGATCCTGCTCTCAGCTTGGCAGCAATGCCTGCTCCCTGTGAGTCAGCTAAATGCTCTGAGGCCCAAAAGAAACTCCGGTTTCTTATTGCACAGTAAAATTGTGTGGCTGCATATTCTGTGTGTCAGCTTTCAGTGTAGAGTTCAAACATCATCATTCTTTTGTGTGTTTCCTACTCCCACTTGTCAGCTGTGGCTGCAGCCAGTGGGTCTCTTGCTACTCACCAGACCCTGGAGTGAGTGATCACAAAGTCACAGGATGGTTTGGGTTGGGAGGGACCTTAAATCTCATCTCTTTCCATCCCCTGCTGTGGGTAGGGACACCTTCCACTACAAGAATTGAACAGAATAGTGCAGTGACAGTCTTAATGTGTGCTTGAAGGTGAGGGGTGAACTTCTTGATTTTATTTAAGCAACAGTAAATTTGCAGGAAGGCATTTTATTCAGGAGTTACATCTTCATGGCTCCTATTTAGAAATGGTACAAGGAGCAGCTTTTCTAATGGGAGCTGAATGACTGCTGAGATACAAGAGCAAATTGATTTACAGCTTGGTACATGCAGACATGATAACATGATATTCCAGGTATTCTCTAGGATGGCTTGCTATGAACAAATTACAAGTTTAGCACATAATAATTTCTCATGGACTGGATGTTTCAGCTCCACTAGCGGGGAACGCTGTGATAATGTCAGTGAAGTGCTGAAAGGAGGGAGCAGGAAAAACACAGGTGGTTTGATAATGCCTAGCTAAAGTTTCATGAAATGCAATGACAGAGTAAATCTGTAATAAGCATTTTGCATTTTTTGCAAAGACATTGATGGGCTGATTTAATAATATTAATAATATTGAGGAAGGGGCCGATTGGGGCAGAGGGAGGAACCTCTGGGTGTCTCGAGGGTTAAAGGCCTGGACCTGCCCATTAGTGGTGCCCTGTGCTGTCTCCTCCATGGAGGGAGATTAAAATCTAGTATAGGATACTTGAACTGTATTTTTCTGTCAATCTGATGCTGTTGTGGATCTGAATCTAATCACACACGTCCAACTACCACTGGTCTTGTTCCAGCCCTGCCCTTACCCTGTGGGCAAATGCCTCGTTACCCTGCCAGGGGAATTGCTGCTTGTGTCTTGTGCATCTCCTGGCTCTGAATTCCAGGGCTTACAGCCCCAGCTGGGTCTGGCACGGTGCTGTTCTCCTTCCAGGCCACATCACACATCTGCAGTGCTCAGAGACGTGGCCAGACCCTAACAAAAGGGTTTGTGAATCCACTTCCCATTTCTGTCACAAGTTACGGTGTTGATTTGCTTGCAGTCATTGAGTCTTTCCCTGTCTTCAGTTCTCCAGTCACTAAATGAAGCTGCTTCCCCATTCTGCCACCTGTGTCAAATCAGTGTGAATGTTGAGGGATTGGGGAAAAATGTCCTTCAGGTTTTGCAGATTAAACAAATCACCCCAAATCTCACCTGGGCTCCACGTGGAGCCAGTAAAGGAATTGACCATTTAATGACAGTGCAGGTTTGCTCCCATATCCTCTGAGGTGACAAGGATCAGGGTGCTGAGGTTTTTATTCCCTCTTTTCCAGCTGCTGCAAGTCCTTTGCATATGTTGGCCACCCACGCGTCGGCGTCGGCGTCGCTGCCCACCAAGCGCCAGAACGGAGACCAGTCGGAACAGCAGGAACTCAAACGTATCAAAACAGAGGATGGAGAGAGCATAGTCATAGCTGTGAACGTGGACACCCCACCCGTGGCAGTGAGTGACAAGGGCAGTCAGAACTAGAAACTTAGGGGAGTTTTCTTTCTTTTTTTTTCTTTTTTTTTTTTAAGAAAAAAAAAAACAAACAACAAACAAAAACAAAACAAACACAAACTCCATGGTGCCAAAAGGAGACACTTAAAATCTAACACCTAAAACGTTGGAACATGTTCTCACGCAGTGGGGAAAGGGGCCCTGTGATCAGACTTCAACTTTCAGCACTGAAACAAAACCCAACACAGGTGGCCTTAAAACCTTGGTAATTTAAAAGTCAAAACTGCAGAACCGTGTTGTTGTCGAGGCTGTTCCCCCTCTGCTCCTGCCCCGCCGGACTGTGTGTGCTGGGGGGGGCTGCAGCTTTAACAGGACCTGTCAGATGATTTCCAGGACTGAGGATCTCAGTGTAACGGCAGCATGATAGCGCTTAGTGTGACTGGTTTAACGATTGTATATTCCTAAAGGGAACAGAGGCAGGAGCCATTCCGACACCGTGGCAGCTACGCCTTTCCGAACCACCCACCCATGCAGTTGTTGGTAGATAATGCAGTATTTTGTTGTTCACATGTGGAATTAGAAATTTTTGAGGTGTATTTTCATTTCTTTGCAAAACAGTGGGGTCTTTGACATTTCAAATCACTCCATTTCTACTCCGGAAACTTTGGAATCATGCAAATACTTTTCATGTGAAATTTTGTTTGGTAAAAAACTGAATGTAGGGTTTTTTTAACCAACGGAATGATTTACTTTTGTCTGTCCTGTTCAAGTTCAGATAAAGCTACTTTATTACATCTGCAAATTTTCATATTTTAGCAGTTGCCTGATAAATTTAATCAAATTTTATTACCATGTGTAGTGATCAAACGCTTCTTTGGGCTTGCATGTAACTGATTAGAAACTCTGATGTAAATGAGCCGTTAACTGACGTAAAGAACTGCTATGGATTTGACCAGAGCTGCACTTACCTGTTTCTCTCTCTGCTACCTTTTGCTGTTTGTTACTTTGTGTTGACTTTGACTGTCCCTGGCATATTTTTCCAGTCTAAAGTAAAACAAGAGTCTCGCTTAATATTGTGTATGTTTAAGATAATAGACTGTTCTTCATTTAGAAAGAGGAAATTCTTTATCACGAGTCCTTTTAAAAAGAGTAAAATTATCTTGTCAGAGGTATATTCGATATTTTTAAGCTTAAGCACCCTTGAGTAGAAATTAATCTGCCCCATTTCTCCGTAACACTTCGATGTCAGACACTGACCTCCGGGATCTCCATGACCAGTAGCTGTTGTGGTTTTCTAACAGTGGCTACCAGATTATGGTAATAATTATTATAATTTTTTTTTTAAGTGTGTGTTCTGCAGTTGAACATTTTAAAATGTATCGGTAATTTCTCACTTTAATGTGGTAATAGATTCCACTTTTACATTTCAAAATTCAATTGAAACAAGGCTGCTGTTCAGTCTTCAACTCACACAACGTCTTAGTTCCTCCTGCAGCCAGGTGAGTGGAAGTGTTGGCTTCATGGGAATCTGGTTTTTGTCCTGTTCTGTAATAAAGATGCATTATTTATATTTCCTTTCCCGCTATGAAAGGAAAAACTGTATTTTCACGATGGACTGAACAGTTTGGAGTGGTTATTTTAGGCAGCTTTTGGAAACTATTTACCTAAAGACCAAATATGAGAAATCTGTACAAGTTTTGTGTTCATCCACACAATGGAACTGTTACAATGTCTCTGCAGATAATACATATTAAAAAACTATGAAAAAAAAACTCTACACAAGCTGGATTTATAACAGGCATTTAAAAAAAAAAGGCATAACCTGAAAAGAAGCATTTCTGTACAATTGCAATGTTTTCTTTAGAGGTTTTAAAAATAAATTAAAAAAAAAGTAAAGTTTTAACATACTTTTTTTAAGGAAAAAAATCCAGTACTAGTTATTTAATTTGGTGTTGAAGGAATTGACTAGAATGTGGTTTATTTTCAGAAGTGAGAATCTGTTCACAACTAGGGCTAGGTGAATAATAGTGTATAAGATTTTTTAAATAAAATTAAATTTTATTCAGCAAATTAACTAAGTTGAAATTACTCAAGAAGTGTGTTTGAAATACTGATGTATACTTTGGGGTGACCAATGCAGTTTCTGCCACTGGACAGTGTCAGACCCAACAAGCCAAGGTGTCCCTTCCTGACACCGTGTCCCGGGAGCCAAGGGCATGGATGGGTCTGGGACTGGCCCCTGTCAGGGGTTCACACTTTGGTGCAGGTGGAATTGGGCACAGGAACGTGTCTGTGTTGAGGTGGATCGTTATTTCTGTAAACAAGTGTAAGGAGAGGGCACTTTGTGGAATCTCTGTCATGGACGTGGCCTTGGTTTCTGATCCCCTTTTCCCACTTTAGTTACATTCCCTTTGTTTCTCATCAGGGTTGGGGAAATGCTTTTGACCAACATCCAAGAAAGCTCTACTGGTCAGGTTTTCATGTCAGTGCTTTCAGGAGTTGGGGAGAAACCAACGGAGGGCTGTGCTGGGAAGGGCTGGGGCGTTTGGGGCAGAAAGAGCAGAACCTGTTCCTGTAACAGAAGGAATGGTCTGGATGGGCTGTGGTGTGAAATTCCCCCTGGTCTCCTGCTGACCAGACCAGAGTCATTGGCTTGTTCAAACGAACAGTCTGGGGAAGGAGAAGAAAATAAAATGCTTAAGGTGGAGGCAGTGAAATGGTGTGATTGTTACTGTGCCACGGAGGCAGGGGAGCCGTGGGGACCCAGCCCAGCATTCCAAGGCGTCGGATGTCCCATGGCTGTTGTGTCCAGCACAGCCCTGTCTGCAAGAACTGCTCGTGGCTCATGTTTGCCAGCTGTACTGCTTAATCTTGTATTTATTACTTCAGTGTGGATACCCAAAGGTTCTGAGAGAAATCTTATGTTCCATGCTTTCTGCTGGTGAACACCTGGAACTGCCATAGAATTTATTGCAGTGGCTCATTGTTTAGTTCTCCTTTCAGGATTTTGAACTGTGACACAGGTGCTGCAGGAGACAGCAAAATGGGGAGAGAAGGAAAAGAAATGGATAATCCATGTACTTAGACAGCAGATGCTGGTGGGAATACTTTTTGTTTCAGGAACAGTTGTGTTTTAGACTTACTGTGCAAATCTTGCCGTGTCCTCGTGGCTGGGGGTGATCCCAGCCTGCAGCACTGTGGCCGTGTGTGCCATCAGTCAATCAATCCATCAGTCAATGGGCTGGAATCCTGAAAGTGCTGTTTATCTTTCAGGAAAAGGACTGACTAAGCGCTGTTCATTTGATTGTAGAGCTGTGCAAATGCTGGTTAAATTCACCCACGGAATGCGGGGCAGCAGCGAGCGATAGGATAAAGTCCTGGCAGAGCAACCTGGAGCCAAAGCCAGGTGGGAAGACCCATTCCTTTGCTGGATTTGGAGCCCCGCAGAACAGCCTGTGTGCTGAACGGTACAGATTTGCAGGTAGTACCAGAAGGAGGAGTTTGAGGTCAAGTCCATTTGGTATGAGGGGGTTCCATGGTCAGTGCAGCACTGCTGGCTGCCCACACAAGTGTGTTGTTCTCGTCCTGTGCCACACTGGAGCAGATGTTTAGAGGAAGTTTTACAAGTTCAGCAGAGTTTAAATCTCCCAACAAACGGCTCATAGTCTCCTGTCAGCTCCAGGATAACTGGGATGGGAGGGTGGGAGGACAGTTCTCCAGCAGCTGAGGATGTGCAGAGCAGTGCAGGATGGTGGAGTTAAGGAGTCTCCTTGCTCTTCAAAGCAAGTCTCCCTGCTGGGATCATGTCCTGCCTGCTCCAGTGAGAGGGGATTTCCATCACACTTGGACAGTGGTCTCTGGCCATTCTCATGCATCCTTCTCTGGGAAGATGGCAATTCCACTTAAGAGCTGTTACAAGGTGAGGACCCTCAGCCCAGCAGCTGTGGTGAGCGGTAAGTGCTGAACAAGAACTGGTTTGGACTTATTTTGGGATAAACACCAAGGTATGTGCCCCAGGCAGTGGCTCAAGTGCTCCTTGTCCCCTCTTCACACAGCGGGTTCACCTCCTGTCCTTCACCAGCCACCACTCCTGACTCACGTAGGTGTTTATTCCCCCAGAGCTGGAGCAACGGAAGCTTGGGCTGTGACCATCCATGAATACAGCAAAGTTAGTCACTTTTATTTAAAAGAAATAACATATTACAAATAAGTGTGCAAAACAATTCCTGTGGTTAAATACACATAAAAGCAACATGCAACTTTGACATAAACATGGTAAGTTAGTCCTTAGTAGGTTACGTGACACTAAAAGGGACTTGTCAGAGTTTGCAGCTAAACAATGTGGGAGTGAACTGGCGTCTCAGGGCTGAAGCATCTGTGAAATTAAGAGTCCAGAAGAGCAGGACCTCCCTGCCCCAGGGTTTAGTGCCACAGAGGCCAAGCTTGGGTTCTCGGTTAAGAGCTTGTGCCTTATGTCAGCAGGAAATAGGGTAACGGTTGTTGGGGAAGAGTGTACAGGTCAGTGGGTTCACTCTAACCTACCTGTCCTGGGCCAGCAGCTTTAGGATGTGACAGCTCAAAGAAAAAAAGACAAGTTTGGAAGTTTAAAGCTGTTGCAGACGTGGATTCCTGCCAGCTCCTTCAGTCCCGTACCAGACGTGTCCAGGGCCTGTCCCAGCCGCAGGGTCTGGCAGCAGTTTGGCAGCACAGCTGGGCACACCAGTAGCCAGGGGGATTTACACCTGGAACAGCTGCCTGGGGACAGGAGGAATCACCTCTACAGCTGTGGGGCCCTGGGTGTTTGCTGTGCACACCCAGGGGGTCGGGCCAGCCCCTGCCTAGAGGTGCCTCCACTGCTCTGGAGTTTGGCACCTTGGGCAGTTCATGCTGATCCCTCCCTGCACAGACCCCTGTGCCTGTGCCCCACCACTGCCCCCACCCAGCTCGAGCTGCAGGTGTCCCCTGTCACCTCTGCTTCTGGCCAGGCTGGCACACCCAGAGCATTCCCCCCTCCCAGCCATGCAGTGGAAGTAAAGCAACGCCTGAATTCTTCCGGTTTCACATCCCTTCTCCCAAGCCCTGGGTGTGGGCAGCCCTGCAGAGCTGCCTGGGTGGCAGGCACGGTGTTGGAGCCAAGTCATGTCACAGTTTGGAGTAAGAGAAACCCAGCAGGCACAAGCTTGTTGAAAGCCACATCTTGAAAACTTGAGTTGGTGACAGTAACCCAAAGAGCTTTTAATGATGAATACTTGCAGAAATGAGAACAAACATATGTAGTCCACTACTTCAGAGCTGCTTGTGATCACCTTGGGCCAGGCTTCTCCGTGAGCTCTGCTGAACTTCTGGATCAGTACTGGACATTCGTAACTGTCCCTCAGAGGTGTGGAGTGGCTGAGGCAGGACTGTGACTCGTGCACTCCCCTCCACCCAGTCAGAGCTTCTCGTCTGTCATTTCTAGGAACTGAGCGTACACATCCCTTGAGCATTCCCCTTTTTGGTTGAATAAGAACTTGTAGTAGCTGCCATCTGCACATATTGCTGCAACACAAACGAGCAGAGTCAGCTGGGCTGTGCCTTCCTGTTCTTCAGCTGCAGCACAACCCTCCCTTCAGGCTCACAGAGCACACAGAGGTGCTCTGGAGGGACCCGAGGGCCACCAGCCCTGGTCAGCACAGGCTGTGCCAGCCTTGTGCCTCCCTCCCTGGGCAGTGGCAGCAGCCAGAGCTGACAAGGACACACAGCCCTGTCTCAGCAGAGGGTTCCCCCCAGCTCCAAACCCCTGGCTCTCCAGCCAGAACCCTGGGCCTCCTCCATCACTCACCTATGACAGCATTTGGCTCTGTTCCAAAGGCACAAATGCATGGAGAGCCTGAGGGAACCTGGAATTTGGAAAAACTCCACTTGGAACTGAAGTATTTGGGGAGAAAGGTGGCAGAGGCCAAACTGAAAGAGAGGGAAAAAAAAGCATAACAGCTTAGTAAGGTGTTGAGTGGATTCAGAACTGCTGGAGTGACTGAACAAGACAAAGGGCTCACACTATTTTTGACTGGATTTTTATGATCTTTTACTAAGTATCAGGTAACCTGGACAATTCTCCTTCTTGGCAAGGGGAAGCCTACAACTACCTTTATGTTTTTAAGTGACTGGAAGAACTGCCGAAGGATTGATTTAGAGTAGAGGGATGCATCCATGAGTTTGTGCTTGCTGAGATCCACTAAAACCCGCCCTGATCCTCTGCTGGAATGCTACAGCTCCACAAGGGACAGCAGGAACTTGGCAGTTTAGAGAGTCCTAAATCTGCAGCTTCACTCCAGCCCAGCAGATCAATCTTGCTGCCTCCAGCAGTGCAGGGATTTGCTAGAGTGACACAGCCAGTGTTTTAAATGCCATTAAAAGCTCAAGCTCCACCCCCCCCGGGCTTCAGAAAGGCTCAATCCATACCTTGACTGCTTATTTCTTTTAGGGTCTTCTGCAGCAAAGATGTGGACTGTGCCGTGGTCGCTGGAGACGCAGATGAGGGAAGCATCCTGATTGAAGTTAATACTGCAGAGAACACAGACAGCTGCAGGATCCCCTGGCACACATTCTGCTGCTGCAGTTGCCCTCAGCAGCTGCCAGCCCGGTCTGGGGTGGGAACAGCTCCTCTCTGTAGGAGCCGGGGCTGTCCCAGTCCAGGCTGCCTTGGGATGAACAGCCCAAATCCCCCAGTCCTGGCTGCCTTGGGATGAACAGCCCAACTCCCCCAGTCCAGGCTGCCTTGGGATGAACAGCCTGCACTCGGAGCAGGTGTCAGGAGCAGCAGCAGCACCCCCTGACATGGACACCACAGGTGTGGGCCACTCTGACACTTCTGGAAGAAAAGGAGCTCTGCCCCGAGGAGTGGGCAAACGTGTAACACTCCTACCCCGGACAGGACTTGGTAGAGGAGTGGGAGTTTCCCTGCCCCGGGGAGAGTCCCTCTGTCCTGGGCACTCCCCTCACAACAGGATGTGGTGCTGAAGCTCCACCCTGCCCCATACTCTCCAGTCCCTGTGCAAGTGTTCAAGTGCATCAGGGCCCTCCCAGTGTGTCATGTAAGTTCAGCATCCCCAGCTCCCACCCGTGCTGGGCAGAGGCACAGCCTGGCACCACACACGGTTCTGTCCCAGCCCCTGTACCCTGTGCCAGCCTCCACACAGCTCCCAGCTCCTTCCCCTCCCAGCAGCAAGCCCGGAGCAGCCCTGGGCCCTGGGAGTGCTCTGTGTGCCCAGGCAGCACATCTGTGCTCAGCACCTGAACACACCAGTGCATGGGACATACCAGTATATATTGGCTGCCTGTGATCCTCGACGTAGCTCCTGGATTAAATGCCCTGATGAAGTATCAAATATCCTTATGAGGGTCCCCTTGAAAGGGAATCAAGCATTGTATTAGGAAAAGCAGAAGACTCTCTTTACATCTGTGAATGCAGCCTAAAATTCTGTCTGCCTGACCAGTATGTCCCTGCACAACCTCTAGGGGTTTTCTTGCTAGATTTGAGAGCCTGTTTTAATCTGGGGGAAGAACACTCACACCAGCACCACAGTGTTACAATGCTGTGGTGCACAGTCTTGTCACTTGGCTCCTCAACTCACAAGTTTCTTCCAGCTCTGTTCTAAAGCACAGCCCTGGCCGTGGCTGGCAGACACTGGAGCGTGCCTAGGCCCTGGGAGTCACTTCTGCCTTGCTCCCTCAGTCAGCACTGCCCTGTTCAGTGCTACTGTGCAGTTCTTTCTCACTGAGTATGATCAGGCTGTGGCTGACTTGTCTTAGAATTAATGCAGAGGCTGTCCCTCGTCACCTGCAGTCCTGTTACATGCCTGGTTAGCAGAGGCAGCTCTCCAGTCACACACCAGGAGGTAACAGAACGCAGCAGAGAAAGATTTGGTGAACTCAGCTTAGTGTTGATTTAAGAGACAGGCTTGGAATGTTTGCTGACTGTGCTCAGACTCCCTAGTTTGGTTGGAAAATAAAAGCTGCTTGAACTTTTTCTCTATACAAAACAAGGAACATCTTGATACAAATGAAGCAGATAATGATTATATTTTGCAATGGAGTTGGCAGCTTTAAGAACTCTGTTCAGAAGACGTGCAGCCATTAAGCTTAGAGTGGGGCTGCATTTTCTTTTTTTAAGCTGTTTGAGTGACAGGCTGGGCAGCTGAAACTTCAAAGGAGATACTTGTTGGATTCATTTGGCTTGTCCTTGAGAAACTCATTTCATTTGAGTGGAAGAAGGCAGTGAGCGCTCCTCTTGCCTCAGGGAAATGGGTCCATCTGCCTGACATTCCACTGGGAGATGAAGGGCCCTGGCAGCTCTCACAGGGGTTCCCAGGGAGAGGACAGGTCTGTCACTGTGTGAACTGCACCCTGACCTGAGGTTTCTGTCAGTGTATTGTGCTCTTTAGCCCCACGGGGTGCACACACCTTTTCAGAAGGAGGGGTCAGCCAACCCCTCCTGCTCCGCAACAGGGGCTAAGACCTGGCAGAACAAAGCCCTGTGGCAGGACAGAGCTATCTGCAAGTATTTCTTTAGCCAGTGGGTTTGGAGTGAGTTTAAGCAGAAAATAACAAAGGTGAGAGAACACAAATAAGATTCTCCCCCTGCTTTTTAAAAAAATTAACAGTGTCTACCGAAGAACACATGAAAGCTGTGAGCTGCTTGGGCCAGGCTTCTGTCACTGAAGAGTCACTGTTCCAGTCAGCTAAAACATAACCACTACCTCAGGCACAGCCCTTGGCTGTTGGTGTCTGGGGATCCCAGAGGAGCAGTGAAAATAAAGGGAACGCACATTCCAAAGACAAATTTCCCCGGTAGGTATTTCTCTGTCTTTCCTACAAAGGATGTGACTTCCTGTCTGTGACACTGGAACACACAGTAGGTCAGAGGCAGGAACATCGCTCTTACTTTTTCTGATGCTGTTGCAATTCTTGTTCCCTGCAAGTTTAAAGCAATACAGCTCAAGACTCCTTCGTGGGCTGGGATGTCCACGGGAGGCTTCTCCGTGTTGGCCAGATCCACGATCTGCACGTGCCCAGTGTGTGTCCCAGGAAATGCAAGAAGAGAATTATTACTATTTGGACAAAGGACACAGAGACCTGAAAGATACAAAAAAAAAAAAAGGGAAAAAAAAAAAGGAGAATAACTCGATCATTGCCATAAACCAATGTTTTGAAACGTAAGTTTCTAAAATGCCAGTAATTTCAGAATAAGCAAACAGACACAGAGCAAGTCCAAATCTCATTTGAATGGCTAGGGCACTATCCCAAAACATCATCCATCCATGAGTGCAGAGCACAGAGAAGCAGGGGACTTGCATAATTTTAACTTGCTCCTATCACTTTATTTCAAGTTATCTAGTTGTGGTTATCCAGAATCTGGGTGCTTTCAGGGATCAGCTCCATCAGCCCATCACAGCAAAGACATTTAAAAAGGAAGTTATGAAGTCTCCTTAGTGGCTCAGAAAGGATAAGAGTTTATCAGAGGTGTTTCTGCTCCATCCTGATGATTATTATTAATTCCTGTTTGAACTTGGTTCTTACAGCACTGGCACTTTTTCCTGTGTAATATTTTGTGGCCCATTTTTGGTAAATCACACCAATCCCAGATGTCCTGCTGATGCCAAATGAGTTCCTGCAACCTCAGCACAAGAAACAACATCCTTCTCCTGCATCCCCTACCTGTCAGTCAGTCAGGGAGCAGCATTCCATGTTTGCTCCAGAGTCCCAAAAATGGGGACTCGAATCCCAAATAACCTCCTGGCAGAGAAGAAACCTTCCTGACATCCAAACTGATCGCCCCCATCCATCAAGCACGGCCAGCAGCCCTTGTTCCATGATGTAGCACTGTCAAAGTGTTTGCAATGATGCACTTACTATTTGTGTTTATAAGGAAGCTTTCAGCACAAAAGACATCCAGTTCCCATGTTCTTTACAGAAGGAGTGTGTAGCTCTTACAGAAATCACATCTTTAACATGAGTGCAGGACACAGCTTTTCTGGGCCAAGCCTTTATAAATTCTAATAACCATTTTATAAACAAAAGCATCTCCAAAGGGCACAACTGCAGTGCAGTAAGTGTTTAATGACTTCTAAAGAACTGAGCGAGGCAGCTGAAGATAAACAGTACGTGAAGAACAGAATAAACTTGTTTCCAACCCCCAGCCCACGTGTAGAACTAACCTTTAGGGTTGTAGCAGGTTTCAAAGACGTGCAGCTGGTGGGGATTGTGTGTGAACGTGAAAACTTTAATCATCGAGTCCAAGACGACCACGATTCTGAAACAGAGCAGTTGTTCTTGGGACTTGGGGTGGGTAAAACAGGGACACAGACATTCACTCAGACCTGCAAAGGCTTTCAAGTGATTTAATAGCCATGTTCTTCCTGCCCTCCCCCACAACAGACTCCCAGCCTTGCAAAAACCACACAAGGATAAGCCTGCAAAGCACTTTTATCCAGCCCCTCCGCCCACGCACACACAGGCTCCAGCTGTTCACAGCTGCTCCTGCTCCAGCGATCTGCTGGAATTCCCTTCACACTCCTCCAGAACCAGAAAAGCAGCCAGCAGGAGCCAAAGGAGAACATTTCCCTTCATTAGGGTGCTGGGAAGTCTCACAGGCTTTTCACCAAGGTTTCACATCCCAGAATACTCGACCTGTGATCTGTTTACACCCAGTACTTGCCCCCAAAAGCCTGTTTTACCTGTAATTGCTGGGGTTACAGCAGGATCTTTTTCTTTCTACAAGCAGCTGGAAACAAGAGCACAGAGCCACACTCAGCTTTTGGACCCCTCTGTTTTCACCCACCTGTCCCTTCGCAGCTTCACTGCTTTGACTTCTGTAGAAAACTCGATCTCAATGACAGTCTTCTTCTTCAGGTCATCCCAGATCATGACTAGAACAGTGCAGAGGTTGTGTCAGACCATCAAGGCAGATCCAAAGATCCACACTGTCTCCCTGATAACAACTTCTAGCTCCCCAGAAGGCTGACCAAGAGGGGCACCCCAAGGCTTAGCAGCTGCAGATGGACACCCTGCAAACCTGAAGGTTTTCTAAAGCAGCTTTTTTTTGTTTGTTTGTTTGCTCTGAGGGTTATCAAAGAAATAATGCAGCAGTTGGAAAAAAGTAGCATATTTTTCTACAAACCCTTCCAGCCAGGGAGGTTCCCCCTCAGGCTGCTTGGACAGAGCCTCCTTGCAAAGCTCACCATGAGAAGGTCAGTGGGTCTCTGAGACCTGTCACTGCAGGCACCAGCCTGTTCCTGCTGCCACAGCAGTGGTGCAACTCCCTGCACCACAGTGAATTAAATCTACTGCAACATCTCCTTCACCCTTCAGGACACCCAATTCCAGCCCTGGGCAGTGTCAACCAGGCCAAGGCAGATGTTTGCAGGGTCCCTCCCTGGAGCTTACCTTTGTTGGGTGGGTACTTCGGCTTCTTTCCGCCACCCACCAGTGCTAAATAGTTGCAACGAAACAACATCTCCACATGTCCAACGCCGCCTTCTACAAACTCTGGAAGACAAATATTTTATTAAGAAGTGTCAGAACCTGTTAAAATACCATCTAGTTTTTACCACGGTTACAAGAAAAGCTCTTATTATCCAGCACATCTCCCAGGCACCTGAGAAGAACAGCATCTTCCCACCCTGGCTGCCCTTAAAAACCAGAGGAGGTAAATTCCACATTTTGCTATGAAAAGGGATTCTCATCATGACAAAAAGGCTTAAAGTATTTACAAGTGATAACCTGGGACAATTTAAGAGCGTGCAATGTGTCCTGAATCTGTGTTAGAGCACTGGATGATTATCTGCACAGTTCTGAGGGGCAGGGAGCCCCCGGTGGTCTAGTGGTTAAGGACGTGGCGCTGTCACCGCCGAGGCCCAGGTTCGAGTCCTGGTCAGGGAGCTCCCCGGGCAGATGGAGCTCGTTAGCCCTTCAGGCAATCCATCTAAGAGAAGGTCACTCTGAAAAC
>JAWWES010000042.1:8410914-8603369 GCA_035583135.1 Lophotriccus pileatus
GAAGTGTCCAAGGCCAGGTTGGACGGGGCTTGGAGCAACCTGGGCTGGTGGGAGGTGTCCCTGCCCATGGCAGGGGGTTAGAATTGGATGGTCTTTTAAATCCCTTCCACCCAAACCATTCTATGATTCTATAATTCTATGATCCTAATTAGCTTTTGCAGTGATTTTGGAACCATTGATTAGAAATTGCTTTTCTGGGATCTTTATGTATCTGTAAGGATAATCTGCCTTGTCACAGGTTGACAGAAGCAGAGGATTTGAGGTGACAGTGTGACACAGAATGAATCCTTCTTGAGCATTCATATGGGCCTTCTTCACTTCCTAAAATTCCAGAAAGCACCCAGATTAACCAGACTAATAAACTCTTGAAGGTACATCCAGTATTTGGGAGCCTTGTCAAGTCAGGGTGACAGTAATTAAAAAAGATTCTTTTATCACATTATACTTAATTGAATTTGCACTTCAGCTGTACTCCAGAGTGTCTGTAAAACTAAATTTTGAGTGTAAAACTAAATTATAGTGTATATATATGATAACCTGATTGATTGCAGCCTTGCGTTCAGCAGAACTTTGTGCTCAGCCTGGAGTTTTGGGGGGATTTTATGAGTGCCCTGCACCCCATTCTGGGCCCTGAGCAGGCACCTCATCTGCAGTTGTCTCATCTTGTCTTCACCTTTGTTTATTGGCTGAATTAATTGTTATTAGGAGTAAATGTTCATAACAAATAGGGTGATAGAACACATTAAGGCTGGTTCTAGTACCACGTGTGTAAGGCTGTAATGGCACTGCTTAGTGGACGTATAGTTATTTAGTTTATAATGAAAACACCATTTTCAAAATAGCCTGATGATTAAAATGCTCCCCCAGGAATTAGAAGACTGGCTCCAAGGCCTTTCCCTGCTTTCACATCCCCAAACAGTTTTTTAATGAGATGAGGTCACTGTGCCATCTTCCTGGAGCTGGACTGTTAGTTGGGTGGGCAGGAACACAACGGTCCTGGGACAGATGGAGAGATAAGATACAGGAGTCTGACTCTGTAGTATTTGAGAGGGAAAGTGCCTGGGGAGGAAGAGGAAGTCTGGGTTCTTACTGGTGCTCCAAGAAGTTACGAATTCCAAGTGAAGTTTAGGAACATCAGGAATTAAGACTCCCTGTTTTCCAGAGTAAGTTGCTTTTCACAGGGTGAAGAAGCTGGAGCTTGTTTCATGAATCCTCCTTTCTGCCTGCTCAGTGAGCGTTTGCAGCAGGAGGAGATGAGGCTGATGCTTATCCTGCTGTTAGTCTGGAGGTTAGGACACTCCTTTGGGAAAGAAAGATTTAAACTCCTTCGGGCTGGGAAAGGGTCTGGGAACCAGCTCATCCACTTCACAGGTCACTTCTCTCACCTGTGCCCTTGGGCCAAAGGCAGCTCCATCCTTGGTGTTCTGTCACAAAACAACCCTCCTGCAATTCACCCTCCCCAAATCCTTGTTGTTCTCCTGCTGAACACAACAGGGACTTCCAATCCACCCTCTCTGCTCTCTGTTCCCATGTTCTCTGTCAGTCTCTTGGTGCAGCTCCCCAGTTTCTGGGGGTGTGGGAAGGAGCCAGGTCCCTACTCTGTGCACATCCTCTTGAACTGCCCTGAGCTGTGCTGGGTGGGCTTCTCTGTGTGCCTTGTTTCCTTTGGGTGCATTGCCAGTAAATTTAGTCTGAATCCCTGCTGGAGCAGGGCCCTGGTTTATAGGTGCCAGGACACTTGCTGAGAGAACTGAAGTTGCTGCTTGGCTGGTGCAGGGGAAGGCTGAGTGTAGGTATACAGAAGTTTAGCCAGGATGAACCCCCGTTTATTCCCGTCTCTTGACCCATCTGGTGTTAAATAACTGGTGTTTGACCTTTTCAGATATCTGAAACCCCAAATTTAGCCCCACTGGTTACTCATTCTAGGCCTGGCTGATAACAGATGGTGCAACAGGGTCCCATTGTTGATTTGCAGTGGTTTTCAGGTTTGCTGTTCTTGGTGAGAATGGTGGAGAATCCTTATACTTGTTTCAGCTTTTCAACAATTGTAATGGAAATAACTTTTATCTGGGACCTTTGGAAATTTTGTTGCTTTACAATTAAGATAAATGTTTAGGATTCAAATTTTAGGTGGGTTTGACATGAAAGCGAAGTTCCAGGCCTTGCTCAGAAACAGAATGTTTTGGAACATTCCCATCCTCAGCAGTTTGGGAACATATCCACTGGATAATTGCTTTCAGGAACTACAACCAGTTTGGATAGCAGGAAAAATGTTTTTTGTTGAGTGCCATGAAGTCAGTAACTGCAGTGTTTTGTTTTTTCCTGTGACAGGTTTATTGTCCGCCCTGATGTCAGACAAAGCAGGATGGCAGAATTCCTGGACTGGGTGCTCTCCATGTTATCCAAATCCTCTTCCCAGACCATGGAAGGGACTGTCATTGTGAATGGCATGCTGCAGGCCCTGGTAAATACTGTATTTCCTCAAAAAGGTAGATAATTGGCTTTATGGTCCAAGGATACTGTTATGGTAGTTCTTTGATGGCAAATGCACAGAGAGGTTCCTGGTTATTAAAAAAGCAAAAATTAATATACACCTGGGATCTCCTCCACAAAAGTTTGGACAGTGTAACTTCCCAGGTATGTAGATTTTCTTTAAATTGTCTTGTCACCACCAGATGAGAGTGAGGTTGCCAGTACTGAGAAATAACTCTCAAAATAGCAATTTTTTCACCTTGAATGAAACCTTTGAAATAAATTAAGAACTGGGAACTGTAGAGAATGAAGAGGTTGGGCTTCTACTATAGTAGTGATCTCTCATGGACTTTTCAGGGCTGGTAACCGAAATGCAAGGGCTGCTTGAAAGTTGTATCTGTTGTTACACAACTAACATACTCAGTAGTTTCTAACTAACTAACTAACTAACTAACTAACTCAGTAGTTTCAAAAAGCCACACTCAATGTGTTGGTGTCCTGCTAATCTGACTGAGTTTTTGGCGATGCCCTTTCCTCGTGGAGTAATAATGGTGTATGATGCAAAAGAGTTGAATTCTTAGTCTAGGTTTTAAAATATACATGGGGGAAAAAATCTGCAATACCTGAAGCACTGCTCTGTGGCAGCACTCCTCTTGTATATCCTAAAAAGGTCTTTTATAAAGCTTTATTGTAGTTTTAGAAGTATTTTAGAAGTACTGGTGTGCATTTTGAAATACGGGGATAACAGTTCTGCTATCTGTGGCAGTTCTGATGTCCAGATATGTTTGGGTGGAATGGGGGAGTTTGTTGTTCCTTCTTGGTTTGGTTGCTGACCAAAGCCAAGGCAGATTCTCTTGTGCAGTCTTTGCACTTGCACAGGTTTAAGGATTCGCTGGTGTTTGGACAAAGTTTTTATAATTTGCAGAAATTTGCTGCCCTTTCAAAGCGGTTGCTAAGAGGACTTGTGTGCAGCGTGGCACTGAACGTCAAAGCAAAGCTCTGCAGTGTGTGGGGGGTCTGGGGTTTTTTGTTGTTTTGTTTTTTTTTTCCCTCTCAGGCTCTTCCAAATCAGAAGACAGGAGAAATGATCTATATTTAGAATAACTGGGGAGCTGCTGCTCCAGCAGGAGGAAGCGTTATTTGTGTGCATTGCAGCGTTTCAAAAGGCAGAATGATGTTTCATCATTTTATTGTCAGATCTGGAAAGGGAGACAGCCTGTTTGCCATTCCCGGGGCATGATGAGACCTGCAGGATGTATAATGCATTAGTGTTTTGTCATAATTCCTTTGAGTTTGGCTTTGGCTCCATCCACCTGTTCATTAGTGCTCACTGAGCGAAACAGGTGAATACTCAACAAGTAGAATCGAAACCAGAACGTGATACAATAGACCTGGGAGCAGAGCCTGCTGCCTTGCTTTTCTGGGATTTTTTTTTTTCCCCTCTTCATAGCTTATAATTCCTGTTCCAATTGGTAGATCTGAGCAGGTTTTTACAGCCTCTTCTTGCATTCAGTTTTCAATTTTTCATTTCAGTCGCTACAATGTAAGCATGAATTATATCATTAGGGAATAAAGGTTCTCAGAATGGTGTGTTTGTATTGAGTGTATTAAGAGTGTATTACTTGTGTGGCTTAAGAGGAGCAGAAAATACTTATTTCAAGAGTTTAATATTATAAACATATTTTTATATAAATACATATATTCCTAATTTACAGAAATATATATATATATTTAATATTTTAATATTAAGAATTTCATATCACACTTGTAGCAACAGCATGTTGTTAAACCAAAAAGTATCAGCTGAAAAGAAGTGTTTAAAGTAAACCTTTTCTTTTAAACATGGAAGATTCTAACAGTATATAATATGTATTATATTTACTGTGTAAATATACACATATTCTATAAATAAATGCATTATATAGTATGTACATTATATAATATATATTCGATAAATAAACACATTTATCCTATAAGTAAATACAACATACTTTATCATAAGGAGTAATCATAAGGAGTCCTCATGAGGGACAGCTAAAACTTGTGTCAATAAGCTTCAAAATTCTTTGCCCTTGGGTTCCTCCAGGAATTTGTTACTTTAAGAGTCAGACAGCAGCTGCCTGGGCATTTCTCTCTGAACACACAGGAGACAAAAAGCCTATTTTCCAGTTTCTGGTCAGTACAGCGAGGCGGCTTTCGGGAATGTGACAGGTTTCGGGAATGATGTAACCCAGCAAGAGTTGGGATAAAAAGTCTTCCCCTCAGAGCAGAGCGGGGCTGCCCCAAGCAGGGGGGGTTTGATGAGGTTTTGCCCTTGTGCTGCTCACGGTCTGCGTTCAGCCAACGCCTCGGAGTGAGCTTGGCACGGGAAAACTGCCCGGAAAAGACACGAAACTGCTGCATTTCAATGAACTGAAACTGCAAGTCAGGGACGCAGTGAGTAGTTGGCCGTGGCTGCACTTTGATCTGCCTCCTCGTGGCCCTGAGCCTGGTGATCAGGTGTGTGCTGTTTCATCTCACTCAGCGTTCTGTGCAGAACGAGTCCGGCTGTTCCGCGGCTCCTGTTGGAACACGCACCCGGCATTACACATTGTAACTCCACTGGGGACGCCTCGCTTTTTTTTCCCCCTTCCACCTGTCGTCAGTAACACAGCATTTTCCAACAGGGGGGCACGGGCAGAGTGACACCATTTCAGGTTCAGTGTTTCAGACTTTTTGTTGAGACTAACATCACAGTTTGTAATTAAGTTCACTTCTGTGCTCAGATTCTTCATGCGCTGAAGGATCATAAATATCGAATTAGTAAAAAATTGCTACTTTTTTTCCTTTTTTGTAACATTTGTTTACTTGAAGGAAACTTCTCCCCTGTTTCAAGAATCTGCATTTTAAATTCACTTGGTCTGGAGGTTTGCTTTTAAACCTGCCATTATATCAAACAGCTTTTTAGTTATCGCTGCAGGGCGCAGCACTCCCAGTTCTTGCGTGACAGAGATGTCATCACGTTGAGGTAGCCTTGGGCATTGAAACTTATTAAACCTTATTTGTTTTATAAGTGATTCAGTATACAAGTGTGAGTAATAATTAAAAAAAATAAAACGCCCTACACAGTGATCTGATGAAACTCGAGTCTTAAGAACGGGGCATTTCCCTGAGCTGTCTCTAATGCAAAGGTTATTTAGCAATAGCTACATGCTTATGTAAATTTGGCTCCAGGGAAGAAAGAACTCTCTAACTCCATTCTTTCAGACCCAGAGGCACAAAAATAGAATATTTCCAAATAGAATGTTTCCCAAGTCTCTGTATTTTTGGCATTCTCAAAGAATTGTCCGTGTTAGGATTGTCTGTTGGCGCTACTTTTTTAAAAAACGAGTTGTTGCTTAGTGGTTTGGTGATAAAGGTGTAGAAAAAGCCGTGTTGGTACGAGAAACCCAAGTTCTTACGTCTGCAGGTACCAAGGGCACCAACTCCTTCCTGATAATAGCATTTCTCTCCTGAGTGTCACAGAGTATTTGTTCTCATGTGGCCTTGTCTGACACTGCTCAGGTTTTATCTTCTCAGCAGGAGTTTTGTGGTTTGTTCAAGGTCCAGAAGTTCTGTTGTCATGAAGCTGTTTCTTTTTCCTGTTGAAATATGGTACTGTCTCGAGCTGCTAAAATTTTATTTTCCTTTGAAATATTTAAAATCTGTGGTTTTGTGTAATCTGAAGATGGAAAGGAGATACTCTGTCAGCTCTCCATGTGTTGGTCTAAACTTTCAGACATTCAGCTGAAAAATGACGGGGGTCACATGGAAGTTGCCATCCTTTGGATCCTTGGGCTGCGTTGGTGTCTGACGTGGACGTGTGGTGGTGATGCTCAGCACTTAAACACGTGTGTCCCACAGCAGGAGTGCTGCTTGTGCTGGAGACAGAGTGAGAACAGGGGCTTTAACTAACCCATTTAACCATTAGCTGCACTTGGAAGTAGGGAATATTTAATGCATTCTGAGTGAACTGATGTTCTGACAGCATGTCCTCCCTCCTTGCACCCAGGCAGGAGGCAGGGATGGCTGATGGCATTCCCTGGGTGTTGTGTGGCTACCAGGGGGTGCTCCAGAGCAGTGCAAGGCATCATTTCCTGCTCTCCCCAGCGAGGCTGGAATTATCCTCCCAGCCCTCCACTTGGTTACAACCAGAGGGTAGATCCAGACTTGTGCCTCCTGCTCGACAGGAAGATCCACTCACTCCCCAGCAGCCAGGCCACCCCTCGTGGTGATTTGTGTAGCTTGGGGAACAAGTCCTGGAGATGATCCCGACTGATAGAGCTCCTGCAGGTCGGGCCCCAAGTGGGTTACGCAGACAATTGGCAGGTGTGGTGTCTCTGCCTGAGAAACTGGGCTTTGTTTGCCTTGCCCGGCGCTGCTTCTAAAGCGGAGCCAGACCTGACAGTCGTCATTGCTTGCACACCACTGATTTTCTCTAATTTGTAGGTGGCTTAATTATTTATAAGAGAGGGAGTCACATACTTCTCAACAGTTCAGCAGGTTGGGTGAGTTGTGTGCTTTGTGTCCTCATTAAGTGAGGAGCCCGTGGCGTAACTCCGGCTGCCGGGATGCTCCGCCAGGCAGGCTCCTGGCTTGCAGCACTGACACCAGAGTGCCTGTGCAGGTGGCAAACCAAGCTTATTAATTGCTTTGTTTGTATCAGATTTTTGGAAATGTTGTGCCTTGGATATTTTTCTTCCTTCCAGGCAGGAAGTTTAAGTTGGATACTGTAATGTTGATTTGGCCTTTTTTCCTATATTTTTCCTATACTTGCTATTTTTTTTAAATGTTTTTCATTCATGCATCATGAACTTTTCATGTTAGTACAACCCCTGTAAGCTCCAAGCTTGCAGGATTTTTCTGACGCAGTAACTGTGCCGTACATGCCTGACTGTAGCATGTGCTGGAAGAAAATACACACTTTTTTTTTCTCTTTTCCCAAAGTGCTCTCTTATTTCCTCTGGAAAATCTTTCTGCGACACTCATGAGTTTGAGAAATTTGGGCTTTGGCATGCTTTGACTCACAAAGAAATAATGAAAACTACTTTTCTTGTCTTTTCTGCACTCAGAAAAAAAACCAAACCCAGACACTGGATTTCCTGCTGTGTTGAATATGTGAAGAGTAGTTCTTCACAGTTTGGCTGTTGTATATTTAGTTCTGTAAAAATGGTTTTAAAAATTGCTCTTAAACTTCTCTGACACAGAGAAATACCCAATGTTTCACTGGCAGAAACACCAATAATCTGCTCCAAGGCTTCATTTGACCCACAGGGAACCTCCATGGTGCAAACAGGACCTTCTTTCCTGTCAGACATTTGGCATTTTCAGCTCTGTTTGTTCCAAAACCAGTGGGTAATGTATTTTATTGGTCAACAACCATGTAAATATTAAGTTTCTTTATTCTAAAGTTTACTTTTTAATTCAAACACAGCAGCTACGATGTCCTTTGGGTAATTTTTACTTCCCTTAAAAAGGTGTATTGATAGAATAAAATCTCTTAATCCACATCTCAGTTGATACAGAGTTGTTGCTATGATGATTTTAACATTGGAAGGATATTATCAGTCGTAGTTTTGTTTGGGAGTTGGTGTTTTGTGTTGAAAACAGTTTGAAATTTAAGTTTTAATGAAACTGCTGTGGGGAAGCAATGTGTGTTTGGCTGTTTTGTTCAGAAAATAATAGAAATGGTTGTGACATGGAATCTGCCCAGGTCACTGTGCTGAATTCATTCATAGGTGTGTGAGGGTGTTTTCTTAATTTTTTAAATTAAAGCCTTTAAAAAAATTGCTGGGCAGTATTTGAAGAGTTTTCTCATTTCCCGCTCTTGTGTTGGTCGATTCTTTCCTACATCTCACTCAGAGGTGGCACCTGCAGTTCTGCTTTTCCTGGGGAGTCAGGTCTGGACTCAAAGTTGGCCTCAGGATGTAAAACTCATGGAGAAGTTTGTAGGAAGGTGCCAGAATTCAGGAACTGTGGAAGACTGAAAACAGGGTGCTGAGCGGTGTGGGAACAGACATCCAAGGCATTTGTGCAGGAGCATTCCCAAGGATCTGTTAAAAAGCTGCTTCTCTGCATTATCACTGCTTGAGGAATTACACTGTGCTCTGTTGGAAAATACTTGAATGTAATACTGAACATTTGGAGGCAGCCTGTGTGTGCCTTAAAAACGGTATCTGCAGTTCATTGGGCTGTTGGACAGCGAGGAGGAGGAATTGTGAGGATGCAGGGATGCTGCTGTGTCTCAAGCATTACTGGCAGAGCACAAGGAGAAACCAATGATAGGTTTTAAAGCAGAACACAGGAACAAAGTGATGAAGAAATGAGTTTCTGCGTGTTTCAACAAAGAGGCAGAGAAATTTTAGAGGCGCTCTAGATTTGCTGTAGCGAAGGTTTGGAGGATTTTCTGGCAGCTTTTCTTTAGGGCTTTTTAGCATTTGTATTTTGTTGAACATTGACATGGTATATTGCTAAAAACTGTGCCACATTTATACATTTGTGTTGGTATTTGTTGCCCATTCTTCTGGGCCTGAAGTCCTTCTGTAGCGTTTCTGCTTTGTAAAAGTCATTTTTAAGGGATCCCTCATCATTGCCTACGTTAAAATCTTAAATACTTCCATATATAATACCAAATTCCCATATATAGCTTGTAGTGGAGCTGATCAGCAGTGCTAATTTGGGATCCTGGAGCGCAATTTAGTACCAAACCAGGCTGGGCACAGCCCCAAGGTGTTTTTCTTGCCTGCGTTGGTCCCAGCCCCGCCTGCAGCGCGGGAAGGGGGGATGTGTTTGGTATGTGTGAGAAACTACGGACTTTTAGGGGAAGTCTGCTCTTGTTTAACTCCCCGGCATATTTATTGAGGAAGGTTTTTCCTTCTGGTGAATACCAGAGCAAGGACAAACAAGTGCCTGAGCACAGGAGTTTTGATGCGCGTTGGGTGAGCAGGGGAAGCGTTTCACGTGCCGTTTTAATGTGTGACGTGTTCTCTCAGGTGTTGACAGTCCCTTTGTCTCACTGGGGTTTAATCTAACTGGGGTATTTAAATTGTAGATAAAATGGTTTTGGAAACTTTGTGCTCCTAGCTTCACAAATCCCTCAGCACAGGAGTTAAGCTGGACTGCTGGAGGTGTATTTGCAGGGGTTTGCTCTCCCAGGTGTCTGTAGGTGGTTTAGGCTCTCACAAGCTGTGATTCCCATCACAGGAACCTCAGTTGGCCCAAAACTGGTTGCTTTTATTTTTCTCTCTTTTTTTTTTTTTATTTCCTTGTTTTGTTTTGTGGTTTGTTTTTTTTTCATTCTCTCTTGAGTGTTTTTTGGCCAGCTCAGCCCCCTGAGCAGTTACCAAGAAGTGTAACTGAACCCTGAGACTCTCTTCCTTTTATGCAATTTAAATCGGCAAACACCACAGATTATTGCAAGAACAATGAAAAGTATTTTAAAACTAAATACTTGGTGTATTGTGCTTTAGAATCTCTGTATTCTCATGTCTGTTTTCCCTATTTCACTTGCAGGCACAGCTGTTTAAACATGGCAAGAGAGAAGACTGTTTACCATATGGTAAGTTTGTAATATCCTGATTCCAGTTTTGAAAGCCATTGCATTATAAAAGGGGAAAGGAAGATTAACCTGGTAACAAGTGGTGCTGTAAGGAGTCTGGGAAATCAACAGGGAAGTGATAAGGCAGGGAAAACAAGGGGGGCAAAAGTAGAGATGACTGTGAGGGAGGAGCAGATGCCACCAGGAAATGTGCTGGAACAGCACATCCGAGGATCTGGCAGGGGATCACGTTGGCCACTGCAGTAATACGGGAGCTGAACATGGAACATACAAACTATAAGATGTGGAAAATATTTTTTAAAATTCGTTAGAACGTCAACTGGTTTTGTAAATATTACTGCTGAAAGTTTTGCAGACTCTTCAAGTTCGAACATAAGCACGGGGGTTTCAGAAAACCCAAGAACTGGTTGTGTACAGGATCCAGCTGGAATTATGTCAGGATACTGCTGGAATAATAAAGAGGTTTTAGTGGAAAGAAGTTATACTGGGTGTCATTAGGGATAGACAGGTACCATAAGGGGAGCACAGAGGTTTCTAACAGCGTGGCTGCATGTTGGATTTATGTTCATCTCGTGAATCCAGGAATATGGTCAGAACTGACTGCAATGATCTTGGGGTTTATTGACAGCAGCAAAGAGAGGCAAGGAAAGATGGTGGCTAATCTGAAACACTACAAAAAACTTCATCAGTTTCGTGGAGCTTATCCAAGTCCCAGCAAAGGGGTTTGTGCTGTTCTCAGGAACCAAGCAGTGATGTGAACTCTCTTCAGAGTGCTTGTGATTTCACTAATGCAATTATTTTGGCCCCAAGAAGAAGCTTTTTACATCTAGTGCTGGAAACAGTTTCATTTTTCCAGCTCCTAAGTCTGAGAGGCACACACCTCCTTAGAAGATGTCTGAGAGATGGGTAAAGATGGAGATAAGACAGTGAAGGCAAACGACATGGAATGACACAGGTGCTGTATGGCTGGTCGGGAACAAACAGCAGATCCTGGGAATGCCACCCCACAGAATTAGCAGGCAGCACTGGAGAAGCTGTCAGAGAAGCAGAATAATAAACAGGCTGGATAAAATATGGTATGACAGAAAATGACATAATTTAGAAGATGCAGCTGTACAGCACAATAGTCTTAATGGATATGGAAAGAGCATATTGAGCCCACAAAATGAACCCTGCTGGTAAAAGCAGATTCTTTGGCCCATGGCATAGAAAGAATATTGAGTAGTTATGAGTCTGGTAATAAGAGAAAAAACAGGGGCGTACCCGTGACTAAATTTACCTTAGAAAATCTAAAATCTCACAACTGAGCAGCAGAGATTCAGATGGAAACTGTTCAGGATTAAAAGAAATGTGAGAGACAAAAAATATCTAAGATATTTAGTTATAAGAAATCTGAGGATGAAATAGGAGAAAAGAAATGGGCAAGTGTCAAAGAAAGATCCTGTTTGAAGTGATTTGTGACACAGAACTTGGTTTAAAAACAAATACTAGTCCTGAAACTATTACATGGATCTGTAGATATTCTAGTGATTCAAGATCTGACAGGACTTGCAAGAGGCTTATATTTATATATTATTAATTTTTTTTCTCTCTATGAATATTGATATTTCTGCAGCCTCTTCTTCCTAAACGATCAGTCTCTCAAGCTTTTATAGCTGCAGAAAATCCAGGTTGCTGGAAGGTATCCAAGCAATGGTCATCATCACTGGCTTCACCTTGTCTGCATGGATCAGTTATTAGTGTTTTAGTATGTCAGGATCCATCCCCAGCCGTTTCAAAGGCTGAGGAGATTTGTAAGTCGTGTTCTGCAGCTTCTCAGACTTTGAAATAATTGGGTTTTCTTTGATCTCTGTATTTTGAAAACCCTGATACTGGAGGAAGAGGTTGCAGAGTATTTTGCCGGTGTGATTCCTTGTGTGCAGTGTTGTTTGGAAGAATGATGATGGCCCTTCAGAGCCCAGGTCGTTAGTCCCTATTAGCTCATGGTGAGCCTTCAATCAAGAATTATTTTCAGGCTGATAAAATTACAAAAGGTCTTTTTTGTTTGTAACAGCCGTGGGTTCCTTGTGAAAATTTGGAAACCTGGAGCCTTGTACTCATTAGCCCAAGATTCTCCTTCCTCTGTGTTTTTTTTAACTTTGCTGGACAAATAACTTTGTTCCCTTTGATGTGCCCAGATGAGAGGTTTTGTGGCCGACTGTTTACACGTACACAGTGTTTCTCATGTCTGAATGTTTATGGACATCCATCCTCACAAAAATCTCTGTGCCAGGGGAGTTAAGTTGGTGCTGCCTGAAAATACTGAACAAGGAAAGGGAAAGCTCCCTCAGTGTGCAGGAACTGATGAGTTTTCTGAGTAAATGAATATTTTCTGAGTCTTGGTTCTGTTAGATTAGTGAAAATTCTTAGACCCTGAAATACACTTGAACATGTTGCTTCCAGTGAGAATTAGAGGCGTAAGCACCCTGAGAATGTAGATTATCATTTTCATAGTCAAAATGAATCCTCAAAGCCAGCCTTCCTGCTTGGGCAGTGAAGGATATTGCCACTATTTGACCAGTGTCGGAGCTACTACAAAGGAGATAATAAAGCATTTGCATTTCAGTAACACCTTTAAAAATGTAAATCTTCTAAGGGACATTCAAAACTTTAAAATTTTCATACCAAGATTTTTTGAAAAGCAGTTTGTTCTGTTTTCCAGCTGTTACTGTGCTCGAGTGCCTGGACAAGTGCAAGGTGTCAGAGAGCAACCAGATGGTGCTGCGCAAGCTGGGCATGAAACTGGTTCAGAGACTGGGACTGACATTTGTGAAGCCAAAGGTGGCCAAATGGAGGTCAGTTTAAAGCTGGAATAGTTAAAAAAAGTAAAATCCAAAAGGACAGAAAACTTAGAAATACCTAAATCTGTATATTTGCCTTCTGCCCTCCTCAGCTTCCCTAAAGGAAAAAGAAATCCCTGTGTTATTTGGGAACAAACACATTGTTCGCTTGTACTGCTTGGAAAAAGTATATTTCTTCTGCTGTAGTTTCCTGTAATTTTTTTCCATTTTGGTGCATAAACTAGGGCTGGCATTAGCCAAACCTGGCTTTGCACGTTGCACAAGCAGAAGCCTGTTCGCATATAACGCAGAACTCATGAAATATGGGAAGACACCGACCTTTGTTCCTGACTTAGTACAATTTTGTAAGAGTGAACATAACTTTTTCCATTACCTGGTACTACCCTGATTCGATAGAAAGTTCACAGGGGAAAAGTGGTTTGCAATCCCACTCTGGTTTTGCATATTAGTCAGGTTTTGGTGTCTGGTTTTATGTACTGCCAGAGGGCAAACTCTTTTTGAGATTTCTCGCACTGATATTTTAAAATTGCAGGCTCCCTTGGTGACTATTTTTATTGTATTTATTTTACCAGCTTTTGAGAACATCC
This sequence comes from Lophotriccus pileatus, assembly GCA_035583135.1. Taxonomy (NCBI): domain Eukaryota; kingdom Metazoa; phylum Chordata; class Aves; order Passeriformes; family Tyrannidae; genus Lophotriccus; species Lophotriccus pileatus. The sequence goes on from JAWWES010000042.1 coordinate 8,424,390, forward strand.
TTAGGCATAGAAAATTCTTTTTAGGTGGAGAATGTACCTTGCCCCATGGCAAAAGTCAGTTTAGCATGTAAAGTCTATCTTTTGTAAGAATGCATCTACACCAGGGGCTAAATATCTGAGTACAGCTTGGTCAGAAAGTATTAAGCTGTCTTTAACATTTAAAAAACAATTTTTAATAAGCTGATTTTATTAATTTATTTTTTTTTTTTAGGTTTCAGAGAGTCTTTCAGGGCATGGGAATTTTGCCTCTCTTTATTGTCAGCAGTGGAAAATAGGTTAAACTGAAACAGGAAAGGGAGGGATAATGAAAAGGAACCATTTGAATAGTCTGGCTCTTCTCACCTTGGAAAACAGACAAGTGGGTCAGGAGGAGGGAGAGTGGGATACATCTCCCTTTCCTTTAAAGCAGCCACTAAATAACTGGAGAGCCTGGGAGGTGTAGGAATGTGACAGACAGGCTTTGTGTCAGTATGTCCCTACTTCAGTTGGAAAATGAATCGGGAAAATGAACGAAATGTGTTCGTTGTGCAGGTACCAGCGTGGCTGTCGCTCTCTGGCTGCCAACCTGCAAGCTCAGGGTGCTGTTGTGCAGGACCGAAAGAGAGAAGCTGCTGCTGCTGAAGCTGATGATGATGAGGAATATGACATTCCAGCAGAGATTGAAAACGTTGTAGGTGTGTTAAACCTGGAGAGAAATTGTTGTAGTGCTGCAAATGAAACATATGTTGGAGAACAACCTGCTCAGGGCTAAGAAAGTCACGTGGGTGTCTGTGCTAAATGTGAACGATTGGAAAGACTCTTAAAATTTCAGTCTGTGCAGCTGATTAAAATAGATCATGTTTTGTCAGATTATTTGGATTTCAGCACCTCAAGCAGAAAGTCAGTATTGGAGCACTTCTTGTGGACTGGGGGCACGGAGTTACTGAAATATGTTTTACCAATTTTACCCACTAATGTGTAAGAGTTGCCTTGAATCTTTCACAAATGGAAGGCTGAATTAAAATTTTACGTTGAAATACACACCAAAAAATTATGTCACATGAAAGCTGAAGAATTATGGTTTAATTTTTAGACCGTGGTAGTATCAAAGGAACAGCATGTTTAATAGTATGCAGCTGTACAGCAGGTCCTCTGCTTGCTGGCTGGTGAATATTCTGTAAATAAATAGGCAGAAATTGCATCAGAAGACTTTTATAACTGAATAATTTAATGAACCTCTGCAAAAAGCTCCACGACCTCCATTTTGAATCTCTTACACCACTTAAAATTTCAAATCTGATTTTCTCATTTTGAAAACAGTTTAGACATATTTCTTTGATTTTTAAGTTGTACATGGGTGACTGAGAGAAGAAATCTGGATACAAGGATTGTTATTAAAGAGACAGTTTTTTTAAGAGGAAGGCGAATATTGAAAACTTTAAGAAATCTTCCTGATGTTTAATTTGAATTTGTTTTTTTCTTTAATCAAATTATTTGTAGAGCAATTGTTGATTGGACTGAAGGACAAAGACACCATCGTCAGGTGGTCTGCAGCCAAAGGGTAGGTCTGTTGTTACTCTGATCAACTGAAGTAAACCATACAGAAATACTAATTTTTTTTTATGACTTACCAGCTGACTGCAGTTCCAATAAATCACTGTATCTTCTCTTTTTTTTTTTTTTAAATTTTAAATTCTGTAGAATTGGTAGAATAACTGGAAGACTTCCAAAAGAATTAGCAGATGATGTGATCGGGTCTCTGTTGGACTGTTTCAGGTAAAAATCTTCTTTCACACTGTACAAACATCTGAAAGATGTCTGCTTGTGGAACAGGGGGACGGGAGTTAGGGAGACAGGTCTAAAAATCTGTACATTTTGTTGCTGCCCTTCTCCCAGATTTCAAAATCTTTGAAGGCACAGATGGGCTAAGGGTATTCAATAAAGAAATTGTTCCCAATCCCTCCTCTTGTCCCCATTCGAAGGTAAGGTGGAGGGACTGAAGTTGAACTTAGGAAGAATAAAAAAATGCTCACTAACTTGCTTCTTTGGAAATTCCTGGTGTGCTCAGGGCTCATGTCTGGAGTGTTGTGTCCACCCTCAGAAGTGCAGTGACACTGGCAATGATGTTCACAAGGGCTATGAGGATCACCAGAGGGAATGAGCCATCTTTGTGTGAGGGGAGGAAGAGTGAGAGGAATAAATGGGTATAATGGAGGTTTATGAACTGGGGAATGGTGTGGAAATGGTTGCCTCTACATTTTGTATTACTAGAAGCAAACTCAAGCATCAGGTGGCAGGTTTGGAATAAAGACACGGTGTGGTTAGTGATGCAGCACAGAGTTAAAGTGTGAAACCTTCTTGCCACAGGACCCCGTGGATACTGAAAGTACTTGCCTGAATAAAAAGTGTGCTTTTTGTCTGTGAACTTGTCCATGATCTGCCAGAGTTTGGAAGTGTTTTTGAGAGTATTGCAATATGCAAACACTCTTGCTAAGGCTTGTGCTGGGGCTGTGTCAGAGGGGCTTTGGGGCCAGTTTAAGCTGGGGTTACAAAGAGCTACAAGGATGTTCTTTTGGAGCACCTTAGTGTTGGATGTCATGGCTCTCCATCCATGTAGGGCATGTAAAGGACTAAGTTGTTAAACAAGTATCATGTGATTTTTTTTGAAATATCAAATTGCTCATCAGCTCTCCATTGAGTACCTGAAAATCTAAATAGTGGTTTAGAGTAAGCCAGTAACAAAAAGAATCTCTTTATTGACAGGAAATACTGGTCATGTTCAGTTTGTCACTCAGATGTACTCAGTTTTAAGAAGTCTTCACACATTTGTTGAGAGTACAAATTAAAAATACCAGCTCAAAGGATGACACGTTAAAAAGGAAGAAGGTATAAAGTCTTAAAAACTTGCAAGGAAAGTATCCACTTAGATGATCCTTCCACTGTGTTGCTGTGATTAATTTAAGAGGTGCTGCTGATCTCAATTATCCCTGGAGCTTCAAAGACCTGCACTTAGAGTGTTTTCTTTCCTTGTTTTTCAAGTCATAGGGATGAGTAACTCAACCAGTAATTGAGTGACCTGCTTTCTTCAGAAACACCTGGGAACAAACGTAGGCAAGGACAGAGAGAATCTCTGCTGGGTTCTCTGGCTAAATGTGTCCATAAGAAGAATAAATCAGCTGCTCATCAGAGGCACTTGGCTATATATCCTGGGATAATAATAAAGGATTTCTTATATGTAGATAGGTAAAAGGCAAGAGCCAGGGAAGAAATACGGGGTTAGGTTTCACAGTGTAGGGAGATCATCATCATAGTCCTGGCAGGGTCTGTGTGAACGCATAAAGAATCCTGGACAAAAGAGGAACAAGGAGGTGAGGAAATCAGGTGATGATTTAAAGTTAATTTAATATAGGGAGAGCTAAAGTGGACAGAAATTTTATAGAAACCCGAGTAACAAGCTGGTAAATGACATATAAAATATAATGTCTAATGAATGCAAACTGATGCTCTTGAAGGAAATGCTGCTTACTGTAAAACAGCTGGAAGCTGATCTGTCCAAGTGTTGAAGTGCTCAGCAGCTGGTAGGGAAAAGAAGGCAAATGGAATGTTGGATATTAGGAAGAGATAACGAAACAGAACACTCAAAAATTATTTAATTGATGGGGCTGCTTACAAGTGGAAAGAAAACGCAGAGGGACGTGATTTTATGTATGTCCATTATCAATGTGAAGGAAGGGGAAAGCAAGTGGTTGTTTACACTTCACTCTCTCCCAGGATGTGAGAGCAGGGAGGCATCAGGAAGTGCATTTTCACGCAATTATAATTAACTTATGGAAGTCATTGCCACGGGATGTTATGGGAGCCAGAAGTGTAAAGGGAGTTCAAAAAGGGATTATACAAATTAATGGAAGAGAGTCCCTTCAGAGGTTATTAAATATGGCATCTGGCTGCAACCCCTGGCTGGAGCAATGTCTGCTGGCAATTGCCAAAGCCAGGAGGAGGCAAGAAGGGGATGGTCCTCCATGCTACATCTTTGGCTGAGCATCTGCTCTTGGTCCTTGTCAGAGAGGGGAGTCTGGGCGAGATGAAGCTTTCATATGACCTCGTCTGTCTGTTCAATGTTTCATTCTCAGATTCCTAATCCTAGTTTAATGCAAAATGAACTTTGTGGATGTTTAACCCTGTAGTGTTCAACCTTTCCCCTTTGCACTCATTATCTGCCAGCCCACCAAAAATTTTTTGCCATTTTGGATACTTTTTACTGTGTTTACTACAAATTTCTCTGGTTTATGCTTTTTAAAGGTAGATAAACACCACCGTTTGCTCAATGCATAAGCTCCTTGGAATCTGTTCATTGGGAACTGTCACTTGAACCTCTTTTGCAAGTTAAGGACTGTGTTTAGCACTAAATTTGTTGGTTGTTTTGGGTATATTCTGTAAATGTGCATCTTTTACAGTGTACTAGGAGGTTGTTTTCCTTTTCTGGATGAGTTTCAGGTATTATACTCTTTGTATGAATGGGTTTTTTGCTTATTTGATAATGTTTATAGCAGTATTTACGTTGCACAAATGGGAAGGAAAACATGTTCAACTTGTCGTTCTTCTATTTTCCAAATCCCGCAGGGTCAATAACACAATAAGCACGTGCTGGTTTGCATCAGGGGTCTTTTAAAGTGTCAGGAATTCACCATGAGAAATGAAATTCTGAAAGGGGAGGGTCAGTTTTAACCCAACTTTGTTCTCCGGTCAGTTTCCAGGAGACGGACAACGCGTGGCACGGGGGGTGCCTGGCCCTGGCTGAGCTGGGCAGGAGAGGATTGCTGCTGCCTTCCCGGATTTCAGATGGTGAGTTGGAGTTCATGTGAGTTCGTGAAATACCGATTTATGTTATTAGAGATCAAATGTGTGGCAATAGGCTGGAATTTGCTGATGTGAGTGTGCTGAATGATGACTGAAGTATTGAATTCTGGAGTAAAACATACGCCCATGGGGATATTTAAGTACTTCTGTCAAAGCATTGGCTTGGGTGTGCCTTTTTTATACTTAATAAATATTTCTTTCCAAAATGGAATTAATTTCTTGGGGTTTTCTTCTTTCTTCCTCCCTCCCATGTTTCTTTGCGCACTGGTATAAAATAATTCCGAATGTCTCTATATTGTGTCAGTGTCATTATTTAAATAGAATATATTAAATAATTGATGACTAACTTGCACTTTAAAGCCAGTAGCTTGTGCTGTTTGTTTCTGGTTAAATTTCAAAGGCCAGTTTCATGTAATTTATACATTAACTGTTTATGTTTTTAATGGGTTTTTGAAATAGCAGGATGGAAAGAAAAAGAACAGGGCAGAGGAATTTTTTCTTTGTGTGTTCTGTAGTTTTCAACATACACTGAAGTACAGAGATACTAATGTGAAAAGGAGGAGCTCTCTGGAGCTTGTTTTTATGGATAATATTTGTATAGAGCTGGGGGAGAATAAATCCTTGAATTGTATGGAAAAACCACCAAGAATGTTTTCCTTGTTCACTTAAATTCAAATTAACAAGAAGAGAGATACATGAGATTTTAAAAAAAATTATACATAAAGGTAACTATGAAACTTTCTACTTCCAGAGATTAGTGAGGCAAATACTAATGTAGTGTGAAAAGCAGCAATGGGGACAGCAGACTCTGTAATTTCATGTTTGGAAATTAGGGATTTGGTAGTGTCTGTCCTAAGCTTGAAGCTTTAAACTTGGACTGTAAAGCAGCTCTTTCTCCTTATTTAATCAGGTACTGATGTACAGCTCGATACCTCACCCTGACTTACTGCTTGCTGTTGTCATTTGAGTTAATTGAGCTTTTTCTGTTGCCTGATTCCCTCTGTTCAAACTCAGGTTGATATTCTTGCCTTCTGATAATCTGAGAAAAGCTTTTCTTTGTGAAAGATGAAATTAAAGATCAGTGTATTCTCATTTTCTTTCTTAGCTCAGAAGCTGAACTCCTGTAATTTAGGGTTTAATGCTGAATTGGTTACAATGTCTGGCTGAGCTGTTGGCTTGAAGCACCACAGCACGAAACATGAGGAAAAAAATCTGGGAATTCTGCATTGTGTTGAATGCAGCTCCACTTCCTTATGTAGGTTCACACCTACTAGTGGTGCTCAGGCAGGGGAGGATGTATCTTACCTGAATAATGATCAATGAGAAACATAACCGTGATTTGATGTGAATAACACTTGCTCTGGGTCGGTTCTCCTTACACTTGCCACTGGTCAAATTTACACAGGGGAGCACCCTCATTGTAGTTAAGCTTTTGCAGCAGTTTGGATAAGCTGCATAGCAGCTTTAAGAGAGGGAATTTTGAGCTTTGTTATGTGGAGCTGAAGTACGGCTGAATTGATGCGCAGGACGGATTTGCATCTGAAAGAAGCTCCTTTGGGGTTGATTGGTGTTCATGCCAGAACTCTGCTTGTCAGCTGAAAATTTAGCTAGCAATTTCTTGCTGATTTTTCTGCAGCATATGTGTTGAAGGAAACAACACATAGTGTAGTGATTGTGTTTGTGTTCATGAATGACTTTCCATGTATTTTAAATACAGATCACAAGATTTATTTGAAAAATTGCCAGTTTATATACACAGTCATAGAAGCAGGAATTAGTTTGGGCTGTCTGTGGAAGCACATGGAAAGTGACAGTGAGTGATACACACATACTGAAACAGGACCTTCACCAGGAGAGTTTGCCTGAGGTAAAATAAATTATATAAATAACCTTTTAGGCCTGGAGTTTGAAGGCTGCCCAGTGTTTGTCTAACCTCAGCAAAGCAGGCACCTAAACTGTTCTTCATATTTTCACTGTTGTTTTCATAGTGATTCACTTAAAGTTGAAGATAAACTGCGTTTGTTAAACCCATGCAGGCTTTCTTTGGTTTGACTTGAATCTTGGTCTTAGTGTGAGGAGAGCTCACTTACACAGGCTTTGGGTCAGTTTGGTTAAACTGGCATCTGAGTAATTAAATTTGGTCTGTTCTGTCTTATGGCAGAATGGCAAAGGGCATTCATACACAGAGTGGTTTTTACAGTAAATTCTAAATAGCCAGGTTTAATCTTAAGCTTATTTAAACTACTGCACAGTGACATAAAAAGGTTTCCAAAGAAAAAAGACAAAAAAACCCCTCTACTAGATGAAGTTAAGCCTGAAAAAAACTATGATGGCATGTTGTTGAGCAGTATTTTTTCTAGAGCTTAAATATCTTTTAAGAAAAGTTGTAAAAGTTATTTTACATCAATACCATTGCAAAAACCCCTTAAAGATTCATCTAGTGTACTTTGGCTTTAGTAATGAATGCAAAAATTCACTCATCAAAACCTGAGCTTATACAAGGCAAAGTTCAGTTACTTAAAAATAATAATATAAAATTATAAACATTATTTACAATGGAGAGACTGAATGTATCTTGTCAAGGGCCAAGTCCAATGAGAGACACGTAGGAATTTCGTGATGTTGCTGGTAACCTGCTCCAGTGACCAGGAAGGGGAGGATTAGGACACTCTTGTCCTCTTCCTCAGAGTGAAGACTCTGCTGCAGTCACTGGGCCTGACTCTCTTAGCGCCTTGCTGGGACTTGGCCGATTCTTTTTGATTTGTCCTTTTTTGCCCTTTGACTTTCTGACTGCACTGAGTATCCTGAGCGTCAGAGGAGTTACAGGTGGCTTCCGTGGCCACAGCTTTGCTGTCCTGGGGGCTCTGCCCGTCGCCGTCCAGCCGGGCCGTGCCGGGGCTGTACGAGGCCAGCTGGCACAGAGCCACGGCCGCCGTCTGCTTCTGCTCGTCACAGCTCTCCATGAGCCGCAGGTCCTGAGCCTCGCTGCGCTGCCCCGGGCAGGGCCTGTCACAGCCGCTGCCGGGGGGGTTCCTGGGGCTGCCTCCCCGCGCTCCGCGGCCCTCGCTCTCGCTGCCGGGGGCGGCGCCGCTGTCGGGGGACGGGCTGTGCAAGGACGTTTTCAGGCCCACCGTGTTACAGGAATCCTTCACTGAGAGGTTCAGGGGCACGTCCTGCAGGTCCAGAAAGCTCTGCCTGTCTGGTTTGGATGGGCTTTTGTACACGTGCTCGTGGATAGGTCCTGTGCTCGCGTCGGCCTTTTTGGAGAGATTGAGAGGAGCTATCCCTGTGTCCTCCTCCATGCTGGGCAGCGAGCCCGTGTTGTTCTGGCCATCAGTCTGTGCGTGTGAGTCTTCATCAGTGACGTTAATGCTGAAAGAAATGAGGAGAAAAGAGAATTCACTATCAGTTGCTCTTTTAAACTGGGGCTGAGGGGCAGGAGGAGGGAAAAATCTGGATGTCTAGGCCAGAAGTCTGACAATTTTGTTGTTTCTCCTTCAACTCCCTAAGTCCCTTTCACCAGACCTGTCACTGTAATACAGGTAACTCCCTGAGGTACACAAACACACACAGTCCCTGCACTGGAAATACCTGGTACACTTAAGGGGAATGAGTGGTGTGCTGTGGGCTGCACTGTGCTGTGCACAGTTGGTATAGAACACATTATCTCCCTGCTGTAAACTTAAATAGATTTAGGGGGCGTTGCATGAAATGTGCCCATCTACCTTTGTGTGCCCCTGGTGACTCTGACAAGCATTTACCAAGTGATGTTGTTACTTTACCTGGTGGGTGAATCCCCTCTCTCCTGCTGTGCCTGCATGCCTTGAAGTGCAGTCGCTTGGTCAGTGCTTTTTCTCACGGGTCTGAAGGCCGTGAAGTTTTCTTCTGGTTGGTCATACTTGCCCAGGGATGTGGAAGATGACTTGTTGGAGAGGTCAAATAAGCCCTCGCACGCCTGGCTCGTCTGGGTGAAGTTGGTGGGGCTGGGTCTGCCAGGGGAGCCCGTTGCTGCACTTCCCGCGAGAGGGCTCATTTTGGCATTCTCTCTTTCGTTTTGGTCATCCTTGGGGTTACCTTTGGCATGCAACAGTGTAATTTCTTTTTCATAATCTGCTTGTTTTTTCTGTGAGCTTAGAGGGTATTGTTGGGAAGGGCTTAAAGAAGCTGGGTACAGCAAGGTAGTTTCTTCCATCAGATGAGAGTTTTGATCCCTGTTTATACCAGCTACATGTGAAAATCTGTAAAATGGGGGATCTGTTGGCCTACAAAATCCATATGGTATCGGTGGAGTGGAGTGATATTGTTGGAATAATCGATAGTGTTCATATGCTGATGGATTTATGGGTTTTGGAAGTGGCCCAGGGTGGGGAAGAAAGTGTCTTTGATCTTGTGCTCCATAAACAGAGAGGGCAGAGCTTTCACACTCCGAGTTACCTGGGAGCAGGTAGGGTGTATAGATGGCCAGCCTATGCTCGTAGAAGTGGGGGGAGTACTCAGGAATCATCGGTTGCATGTAAGGTGAAATGGAACCAAAGCCTTTTGTGGGAGCAACTTTGTGTGGAAACTCTGGGAGGAAAGGAGAACCCGCCTTCCATGGGTGAGCTGGTGCGTGAAACGCAGACTTGGTGTGGAAAGGGGAGCTTTTGCTAGAGAGGGACAGGATTTCAGATGCTTCACTGATTTCCGGGCCTTTGCTGTCCCGGTGTTCTCCAACGGGAACGAAGGCCGAGGGCCTCACCATGCCCTCCATCAGGGGCTGCACGCCAAGGGCACTTTCTGCTGCGGAGCTGACGGGGCTTAATTCCTTCGGGATCGCAGGCTTTTGTCCTGGAATTGCTGTGTTTGTTGCCTGGTTTTGTAGCTCGACGTTTTCCTTGGCATCTTCTTTGGCAAAAGGATATTGAGGCTTTGAATCGAGGCTCGACAGTCCGTTTGTGACAGATTTGGAAGAGGTTGGTTTGACGGTAGATTCAAGCTGATTGATCTGTTTGGGCTCCAGGGAACTGCTCTTTGGACACTTGATGACTCTGTCTTGCTCCGACACTAAAGTGATGGAGTTTTTGCAGAGGCCGTACTTCATGTGGTTGAAGAGATGGGATTTCTCATTGCAAGTGAAGGGGCACTGGAAACACTTGTACTTGAAGGGCTTTCCCGGTGGTCTTGGGATGTAATGAGGCTTCTTGGGTTTGCGTTCTTTGAGGAGGCTCATTTTTTTTCTGCTTTAAACAATTAAATGTAATGGTTCTTTATAAAAACTTTCTTGTGGTTCGCCTTCCTCAGCCGTAGCCTCGTGATGTTTCTGGTTTTTCAGGTTTCTAGAATCCTTCTTCCCAGCTGAGGAGAAGCTCCCGTGGTATCTCAGGGAAGAGGGTGCTGGAAAACAGCACTTCAGCCACTGGTAGTGCAGGAACTGAAACACAGAGTTTGAAATGAGCTGTAGTGGAACACTGGAACAAAATATAAAGCAGTGCATTCTCTTCACTGCATTCCCCCTTGTACTGCATAAGTTGTGATGTTTGTTTTTTTTTAAAAACAAAACACAAGTACTGGCTGCCAGACCTGAGCTGGACAGGTATTGACCTTTGGCATCCTCCCGCACCCAGACACAGTCACACAAGTGGCCTAATTTCCAGCAGCAGCTCTTGTCACCTGCCCCTGCTGCTGGCTCGGGAGAGTTCCCTTTGAAAACCCAGGCAACCTTCATTGAGAAGATGAAAGTAGAAATCCAGGCAGAGCTGTTGAGAGAGGAGTGGAGGTGGGTGGGATGGGAAGGGGCAGGTCCCGGCAGCGGCTGGATGTGGGGTGAGCCTGTCAGGCCGGTCGGGGAGAGCAAGGAGGGAATTTCCTGCTGTGGTGACACAGGGTGGGGTGGACGGGTCGCACTTGGGCGGCTGACTGGGCTCTTTCTGGGACTGACCAACCCTTCTCTTCACTGGGGGGGTGTTTCCCAACAGCCCAGTCTCAGTGGATACCTCAAAAGTGGCCAATCTCTCGAAGGATAAAACCACACTGATTTTCTTCCTCTTCCTAATTCAATTAAGAGAAATGAGTACTGCAGTGTCTGACTAATGGAATCCTCTGCCTGATAAACACATCCCCCGTCCTCCTGCTGCGTGTGGCTCCTCACTGATCGCACGGAGTTAACAGGGACACCCAAGCGTGTTAACTCGGGGGAAGAAAGTGCCTGACAGCCATTGATTTATGGGGGAAGGATCTATCTGCCTTTCTCTGGAAAATCGGAGGTTGTGGATACTTTATCCAGCCCAGCGATTTGCTGGGTAGATAAGTCGGGAGGGCTTGTAGCGGCTTGTTCCATTATGTTCGCTGATTCTGAAGGCGTGAGAAACTCTCGGAGTCAAGTTCTCATGATTTTATAGGATGTGTTATGGCAGAGATCTAAAAACTGATGATTTCATCATGAACTACAAGCATCATTATCAAAATGATGACTGTTGCAAAACCACGTACTGTATCTATTGTGTTACCCGAAACTACAGGAATATTAATTGTAAGGGTGACGAGATAGCTCCTTTTTTTTTCTTTTTTTTTTTTAAAGAAAGCTTTTTACATAGAAGTTTGAATTAGGAGTATTAAAATCCCGAGTTTATGAAAAGAATTGCTGGTAATTACGTGCTGTGAGATTTTAGTTTAAGCAGAGATGATTTGCATTTCTTAAATCAGAGATTATTTAATAGAAAATGACAGGCAACACATGATGCAAACTGAAGGCAAAGCTACAGAATTGCTGCTTGTTTCATCAGGTACAGTAATTCTAGCAAATTGTATTAAATGTTGTTTCTGATGTCATAGAAATATTAATTTTGTTAAAATAGTAATTGTGAAGGCACCCTGAAAAATGCAAAGCTGCACTTTCAGTGGAAAAAACAGTCAAGCTTTTTCCTAAAATTAGCAAATTATTAAATGTGCTTCAGATTAAAGAAAAAGGAATGTCTAGAGAAGTGCTTTTTGTTTTTCAGGTTTAAACAAAGCTTTGTTGGCTGTTTGAGTTAGATACTGATACTATAACAACAACACAGCAAAAATGCAGCAGCATGCTAAAGTCTTGTCACTGGAGCCTGATTGAAGTGATAGTTCACTAAATTTAAAAAAAAGTCATATAGTATTTTAAAATATTTTAATTAACAATAATCAGAATTCTTTTGAAAGATTAAGAAAAATGTTTTTGCATAAAATAAATGAAATATTGAAGCATAGGAGGAGAGGTCCAGATAGGGAACTGGGCTTTTTTTTCTCTGCCTTAAGTGAACTTGTTGCATTTATTTTTGACTAATGATGTATAACTAACATGGAAAGTTTGCAATGGACTTGGTTGAGTCAGTTTGGACCTGTTATTCTTTATATCTTCTTGGAAGTGCTTGTACTAATTATTCTTGAAAAAAAAGATATTGTTGTCAAAACTGCATCTCTTTCTCAGCTGAGCCATTTATGATAACGTCCGAATCTGCATTCAGGTGCAGCACTTATAATGAAGGGATGGTAATTATATTTCCTCATTCTGCCAGCTTTCCTTTGCTTCATAATGAAAATTCCTGTGTGTCCTGTCCTCCCCCCTCTGACTTTGTAGTTGGTATTCAACTTTGATTCAAGTTATTCCTGTTGGACAGAGTATTAACTATCATTTCTTAACGAGATAAAATGTGTTGTTGCACTTTTAATGTTAGAAATTTCGAGCTTTGCAGCTCCTTTGCCATGGGTACAGCAGGAGAGCATTCCAACAGCTTCTTATTCCTTTCCATTTAATTTGTTTTGATGGCTCCCAGAACCTGCTGCTCTGACTTGGGAGGTGCAGAACGAGCAGCTCATTTTAAAGGGTGTTTACCCTTTCCTAAACTTAGGTCAGTGCCAGCCAGGTGAACGTTCTCTTTCTCTCTTTTAGTATGTAATCCCTTCCTTTCTCATGGTTTAAAAGTGCCAGCAATAAAATATTTCTAAAACCAGACAAGAAGGGTAATTTTTCCTCTAGTCTCAAGTAAAACACGGGAGTGTCTGGCGGAGGGACATATTTCATAATTAAAAAACATTAAAACTATTTGATCCCACGAACACCTCCAGAAAGGACATTAATGGTTTAAAATAGGTCCAACCAATTAAAACTGTCCCTAAATAAATAAAGTTGCTTCCAGCTGTACAGTGTATTGTGCTGCTGAAGTTAAAATTTAATATTAGAAAAATTAAAACACGTAGTTCCTTTTTCTTAAAGTTTCAATTCATAACTCGTGATATCCTTAAAAATGGGAAAAAATCTTCAATAGCAGGATGATAATTTTTATGTAAGTTTTTTTTATTTTTATTTTTTAGATTGAGAATTTATTTCCTGTGGCCATGGTTGGAGAAATGCAGATAATGATATATCATTCTGATTTTCTAGTTTTGAAGCTTCAGTAGATTATTTATTTATATTTTTATTGAAAGCAGGTTATTCAGATAATATTGGTTAAGCTTGAGGTTGTCTGAGCTGTTTGTTTTTGTCAGTAGTAACCTCCCCATGGCTTTCGAACCTGTCACCCTTTCCAACCTGAGCTTGATGGCTCCAAGTTTTCTTCCTTCTATTTTTAAAAGCAGGTTGTTACTCCTTCCTTGCCTTTAACCTCTTGGCAGGTTTAGAAAGCAGGAATGCAGTTGGACATTGTGTGTGTGTAAATATATCAACACAAATGTCCGTGGGGAGAAGTGTATGCACACCTATGCACATGTGTGCTCATACACACACACAGATGTGCACACACAGATCTCTGTGTGTGGGTTTTTAGGGTTTTAAGGAGTCCAAATTGTCTAAGGTGCCCAGTTGATCAAAGAGGAAATTTCAAAATGTCTTTTATTACAAGCAGGGACAGTAATTACATTTCTTTTTAGGACACTGCTTCAGCAAAGTGCGTAAGAGCTGGTCATGCCCACCCCATTATTATTGCAGGCTCCTTCTGGTGATGTGGATCTCTCTGACCAGGAGGACTCACTGGAGTGGAACATTTTGAAGGACATACTATAATTAAAATATTGTGATGTGGCATTATTGCATAACCCAAGGACATGCCATTGTCACCTACCCAGGGTGTTGCAAGAACAAGATTTGTGAGTTTTTTTCTAGCTGAGATTTTCCAGCGATTAACCACCCCTCCCTGCTGAACTTCCAGGTCCTTCAAACTGAAAGATAAATTTTAACGCAACTGTTTGTTAATTAGGAGGAAATGTGGGTGAGAGCAGTGGGCTGGGAAAGGAGTGTGTGTGGAAGGTACAGACCCACGGGAACTCCGTCTGTGTGCCCGTGTGTGCGAGAGGAAGCACAGAAGCAGAGATTAAATGAGTTGCTTAGGCAGCGTGGCTGAGGAATAAAAATCTTATACATACTAAGGTAACGAATCAGTGTCTTAATACACTTCAATTGACTAGAAAAGAGAAAACAATCCAATTTTCTGCTAAGTTTCCAGAAGCTGTAAAAATTAATAAATCAAAGCTGGTGCCCCTTATTTTCATAGGAGCTTTTCTGATGAACGTGACACAACTCTGTGAAGCAGAGTTGGCAGAGCAAGCACAGCATTTTTAAGATATACAGCTTTTTGTCATACTTCAATATAATACATTAACTCCCTGTAGGAAAAAAAAAGGTGCTTAAGAAACCCTTTGCACCGACAGGAGTTAATTACTATAAAAACTTGCAAGAGTTAGATTTCCTCTAAGACTAAAATATTCCTATCTCCTGTTGAAACTTTCTGCTGAAAGCTGAGAGTGGTGCCGCGAGTGCACCTGCTGGAGTAACCCCGGCTGCTGGGACAGCTGGGGATTGAGCACCTGGCATTTACTTCTCAGATGTGGATACAAACACGCTTCATGTAAAGAAATGTTCTAAAGGAAGGGACTTACCGGGCACAGGGCTGTCCGAGGGCTGCGGTGAGCGCGGCTGAGCTGGAGCTGTCACTGCTGTGAGAGCAGTACCTGTTCTCTGCCTGAGCCCTGAGTGAAACTGCAGGAGGCTGTTCCAGGGGAGGGACCTGAGCGTGTAGGAGTTGAGCCCTCGGGGTGTAGAGATGCACCTGATATTACTCCAGCCTGCAGCTACGATTCATTTGTTTGCGTCCACCGCTCTCCTGCAGCATTACCTCAGCAGCCCGGCACCGACCAGAGCTCCTGTGCCCTCCAACAACCACCTCTGCCTCTGAGCTGTCTCTTCCTCTGGGAGGCAGTTGTGGGGTCAGACATGTCTTAGTTGACACTGAGGATATTTAACTTTTGTACAAGTGACTCGTGGCAGAACTGACTCTACACAGCGGGTAGCAAAGCTTACAAATACTGTTCTACTTCTTTAATGGAGACTGACATTTTTTATTGAATGCTGTCGTAGCTTTAATATTCTTGCTAGGTTTTTTTTTCTTCCCCCTCTTCATTTTTATTTAAATCTTTTTGTCCTTCATGAGTCTCCTTTCCGAAGGCGGGACTGAACTGACTCCAAGCTCGCTTGCCACAGGAACCTGCCAAAGCTTGTCTATAATCGACAGCCAAATGTGCAGGTCCTGGAAAGGGAAAGGAGTCACCGCAGGAGGGATTGATTGTCGTGTCTGTGTGTTTGCTCAGGAGCTGTGAAATCCAGCGGTGAAGGGAGAAAGTCAACTGATCACCCACTGATTAGTGCTGGGACCGGCTTTTGGCTGGGTTTGGGAGTTGGTAAATGACAAATTTATTAGTGCATTTGCCAGTCTCCTGGTGACATGGATGAGTTGTTCAGGGAAATGATACCCTCTCACATGCAGGTTGGTAAAAGAGGAAAATCTTTTGATAGCTGTGGCTGTGTCTAAAAACCGTTCCTGTTAATGTATAAACAAAGGGGCTTTTGGCTACTAATTCTAATGTCACTGAGATGTTAAAACTTCAGTTCAAAACTGAAATTCAGCTGGATGAACACAAGAACCCTCTTGTTTCGCCCACTGCTCTATAGATAAGACAGTTGCAGGTTATTGAAACTTTAAAATAGGGAAGTATGATGAATGTTATATGTGGCAAAGTGTGGTCTTTTAAATGAAAATTAATAAGGAAATTTTGTCACTACAAAACCTGTTTAGGCAGTGGATAGAAGTTGTTACAAAATCAGTTTCTAGAGCAGTGTCTTAAAAATTATTTTAAAGGTGTTGCCTTTTGCCTTGGTGGAATTATTTACAGACATCTACTTCCCTATGTGTGGGTACACAGGTCACCGTCCTCCTTGCTGTGCTGCTGTAACTTTCTGGAAAAAAAATTCAAATTACAAGCAATCACTAATTTTAAGATAAAAGAGTGGCTCTTGTGTGTGTTTTTCAGTTATTTTTTCAGTTATTTTTTATTTTTATGTTCCTGTGATGCAGCATAGCCATGTAAAAAGGTGTCATGTTACTGTCACATTACTCTCTAGTGGTTTGGAAATCCTTTGGCTTTAGATGGAATAACAGGAATGGTTATGGTCCCTTGTTCTTCTGTTTAGCTGGAAAATATTTTGCAGAAAATTTGTATATTAGAAAATTTTGCCTGCAGAGAAAGATTTTGCCGTGGGTGTCTGGAAGCGCCAAGGGGACAAACCCTTTGCTTTCTCAGCAGTCCCTGCTCGGTGGTGACAGTAATTTGGGTGCCACATGGATCTACACAACATCCTCATTTTTCTCCTGCAAGTGTGGGTCACTTTGTGTGTTGTCTGTAGCTGAAGGAAGGTACCACTGGGTGTCTTTTTGTGCTGGCAGGTTTCAAAAAAGTGAGATCTGATTTTTTATTTTGAAAGAAAATTGCAGTTTGTGGCATCCAGAGGATGAACTTCAGCAGAGGTGACTGAGCTGTCAGAACTGAACCTTTGATTTTATTTCCCCCCCTTTTCTCCCCTGTCCCCCTTCTCTGATCTGGTGTGTGGAGAGGAGATGGGATGTCCAGTTGCTGTGTTGAACAAAGGAAAAGGATGTTTTAAATCCAGCTGCTTCCTGGAATTTGCTGGTATCAGTTAGGTCAGCTGAAATCAGCTGGGAGCAAAGTAGAATTAGAAGATCAAGAACAGCTCATGTAACTGCTCCCTTGCTTGGGGTGTGGGTGGGGTTAAAAATCCAAATTTAGGGGAGGAGATTCACTGGTCAACATCAGGACCACAAGAGTTCTTATTTGTGCAAACTTCTAGAAATACTAAATCTTGATTGCAGTGATGTTATTTCAACACATCCCAAGTGTCTGTCTGATCAAGTGACCCCAGTCTCCTGTTGGTAAAACCTTTTTCATTTACCTGAGCATACCAGACTAATTAAGAACACCAGGATTGACACAGTAAAATTTGAATTTATTGATATTTTTCTCACAAATTGCCTTTTTCCTAAAATGTGGTTATTTTTATATCTTCGGAGGGCTGAAACTTTGGTTTTATATATTTTCTGATGTAGAATATACTTCTTTGTTCTAGGTTCTATTTAAAATTCACTATCAAATAAGAGCTTTTTATCTGTAGTGGAATTTAATTTCTGTAGCATAAACCTACCATTCTATAAATGTTACAAACTTCCTTTTTTGTGCTTTTGTATGAACTTTTTGGCTCAGCTTCAGCGCTAAACAGAAAATATCACACATAGAAACCGTACATCCAAATGGGGTAAACTCAACACGTTGTGGATGCAGTGCTTGCCTCGGTTCTCTTTTCCTCTTGCGCTGCAAAATTCCATTCCCTGGATGTCTGAGCATGTGGCCAGTGTTCCTCCAGTCAGTCTCCAACTCCATGTTACTCAGAGAGGTCTTACCCTCCTGCTCTGCGGGGACTGGCCTTGGGCACCAGGTTGGACTCCGTCTGACACCCCTCTCAGAGGTTGTCCCTTGTCTGTCAGTCACCAACAGCTTTTCCAGGTCTTTCTAGAGATGCCCTACCAATTTGTTAGTTATGTATGTTAGTTATGCCAGGAGAGCAGAATAATCACAGGACAATGGAGATAGTGACAGACGTGGAGCTGGAGAAGCTCAGCTTCCCATCTGCAGGAACCACCGTGGAACCGCGTTCACTTCCACCTGTGTCACCCGAGTTCTCTGTCTGGGTGTGCGGCTAAACATTCAAGTCCTTTTTTTCTTTTTTGGTTCGCTTGAGCCTAAGCTATCAAAGGATTTGGCTCTCTCTCAGCATGTTTGGGCTGGGTTATTCCACAGCATTCCCAGAAGGGGGCAAATGGATGTGAATAAAATCACTGCAACTCGTGCCGTGCCCCGAAACGTTACCCGATTCTCCTGCAATATTCTCATAATTATTTCTTTCTATCCCATATGAATAGTTATTAGTCTTAATGCTTTTTGAATAACACCTTTGAAATGTGCCTTTGTTTTTCATGACGACCCAGCCCCTGACTCGGGAGATACGTCTGGGCAGATTGCTGGTGTTTGGGAGCTCCTTGTTCATGATTACTGGAGCAAATTACTCGTATGGGGAAAGAACAAAAGCTCAGCAGTTAATAGCAACTGCAGATCCCATTTTTAGATATTTATTGTGGCCTGTGCTGTTAGTGTTTAGCCTGGAAGTAGGATGATCTCCCTTCGGGTTCCCATCCTCACCCTTGGGCAGTGAAACATCTTGGGGGAAGTGGGAAACAGCAGGAATTGGGACTGTAGGCAACACTGTTTATAAGGGAGGGTTTTTAATGATCACTCTTTTCCCTGCCAGTCATTCTCATAGGGAGGTAAAATGCACCTTCAGCTTCTGCCTGACCTGCTGGTTACAGTTCCCTTTCCAAATGTATTTTAAAATAATATTTTTAAAGTGCTTTTCATGTAGAATGTTTTTTCCTTTTCTTCTTTAGTTTCAAGACTTACACCAGAGATTCTGAGCCATTTTTCTCACCATGCTGGAACTTTTCTGATAAAATCCAACAGTAGGACCCAGTTTGTACCATGGGCAGTTCCAAGATGCATAAACACATAAACAAATTTTTCTTTGAGGATATACCTGATGCTGCTGTGATGCTGCTCTCACCAGAGAGAAGGCATAGAACAAATACTCCTGGACTCAACATATGTTTAGCTTTTAGTTATTCCCTGAAACATGTCCAATTTTACAAATATTTATATGATTACTATATGTTGTCTACTATTTAAATAGATTTTTATAGTGGGGAATATAAACCAGCAAATAAAATCCAATTTTTTATTTTATTCCATTAAAAGCATTCTGATGCTGCAGTTCTTGAGCTGTCTGTTATGGGTTTGAATTCAAAGTTACATGTCAGCATTTAGCTGTAAAATTTCAGTTGTTTCTAGAAGGGATTGTGCAGCTAAATTTGCATGTAGAAGAAATGGGGCTTTTTTAGCAAAATAACCAGAAGTCAAATAATCAGATAAAAAGATTTTAGATATTTGTGTGAGTTTCTACTTTTGCAATTGCAGCACTCCAGAATGAAACATTTCTTAATGTACAGTGTATGTTAGAACCAAAAACTTACATTTCGGTGTGGTTTCAGTGTGATTTCACAGCTTTTGTTTTGTGCTGTACTTGTGGTTTTGTAGGCTGCAGACTATTATTTATAGGGTTTTTTTATTTAATTGGGTGGGGATAAATACTAAACAAACAAGAGAATCCTAGTTTACTTGAATTTCTGGTTTGCTTGTGAAAGGACGTTATTAAAATTTCTCTTGATGACAGCACAGTATAAACTTTCTGGCTAATAAGGTGTGTCATGTAGAGGAACATGAACCTTCCTGGGCCTTCTGAACGTGTTGGTGCTGAGATGAAGAATGTTTTGGTGTCACTGAAGGACTTGCTGAGCACCAAATAGTCGCAGCTGTCTCTGCTCCATGGCCACAGGGGCTTGGGCTTTCTCTACTGGAGCCTCCTAAATTCAGTCCATGGCAGAACTCTCAGTGTTTCGTCAAGATAAATTCTGGTTTCTGTGCTCATTGTGCATTGTGTGATCCTGGTTTTGCCATAAAATCACATATGTGTAAAGTTAAGGTGTAAAACATGTGCATCACTGAAGAGTCAGAAAAGAGAGCCAGGGAAAAAAGGTTGGGAGAACCTTGTGGGTACACTTGCAGTGAATTAGTGCTTGTTTGGGGAGGATTCCAGCCAGGAAGATGTTACTTTTGAACTTTCTGCTTTCTTAAATACCCTTACCCATTCACAGGGGATAGACTGGAACAGTCCAACAGGCCTTTTTAAACTGTGGCAACAATGAAAGCAGCGTTTGAACAGAAGGAAATAAGGCTGATGGGATCCACAGATAATGGGTAATTCAGGAATCTGATACTGGTGGGTCAGTGCAGCTGATCTGAATCTGGAATTTGATTGTTTTTTAATCTCAGAATAAATGGAAACTGTAGATATGGTGAGTGAAAAATCTGTTTGTGCAAAACCAGCCTTTTTTATTTCTGTCCATAAACTACCTTCAGAATTAAAGGAGCAATGAAAATGTGTAAGAAGCAAATAGGGAGTGTTGAAGTCTGCAGTGGAAGTCTGTTAGTGAGGGACCTGGGCCAGATTTGAGAGGGGACTTGGCAGGTTATGATGTCTTGGGTTTCCATGACAAAATCAGGATCCTTTTACCATTTTTGAGAGGTCAGGAACAACTCTACCAGGATCCCAAAAGACCCTGGATTAGGTAAATACTTGTGTTATTATTTCTGCTGAGTGGTAAGCACATGGTTTAAATACAGCCAGTGGTGCTGCCAGCTGATGTTTGCTCTCTGTATAAAATATCTTCCATTATCAGGTATGTTTTTGGGGAAAAGTTTGTATGAGAGGAAGCCTCTGGTGCTGTCAGAAGGTTTCAAATGGAGTCAGCCAATCTCAACGGCAGATGCTACAGCTTTGAAGGAATATCTGTGTACACGACTGCTCTGTTTGCAGTTTTAAAATTCCCTCACCTTCTGGTGCAAATATTGTTAATTTTCTATTGTTACTTTTTCTTGTTAATTTGATCAGAGTGGATATGTGCTCTGGGGCAGTGCCCAGTTGTCTGTGCTTGTGGTACAGAGGCTTGATCGTGTGCTGCCATTGATAAGAGATTGGATTCTTCTGTATTTTATCTGAGAGTACAGAGGATGGTGCTTCCTGATAGTTATATATAACTAGATATCCTTAAAAAAGAAAACCCAAAGTCTAAAAAACTCTACACACAGTGAACAAAGGGGCATTTTTGCTTGTCCTAGCTCGCTGTGCCATTTATTAAAAGAAAAAAACCAACCCCTAGCAGAAATAAAACCAATACCACTTTCAGATGCGTTCTAGGAGGAGGTTTAATTTAGATTTAAATAGTCCTACAGAAATCTATTATATGGCTTCTTAAACTTGTTTACAAACTCTGATTTTAAGGATTACCTCCTGTGTTTTTGTATTCCAGAGTAAGCTGTTTGTTTGTTATGGGTTTGCAGCTGGCAGGGTTTGGGGGAGAGGGACTGTGTGTCAGGAAGTCAGGGTTCTGCAGCGTGTCGGTGCGTTCTGCAGCAGTGGTTAATTGTGAGGCTTTTGGCAGAATTCCAGATGCTTTTCATCAGAGATACAGGAAGAAGTGGAAAAAAAAAAAGATCTACCTGTCTTAGGTGGACTCTCAGAAAATCGAGAACACCCAAACCTGAAAGGCTGGTTACGGTACAATTCCTGCTCTCTCACACGCAGGTGAACTTTAAAAATGATGCATGGTCTTGAAAAGAGTCTTTTAAAAAGTTATAATGCCTGTGTCACTGTAATAGTTTTCAAATTAGCAAGGAAGCACTATAAATGGAGCAGACTTACTTCTTTATTTTTTTGCTAGCCAGCAGGTATGAGCAAGAAGAAATGCCGCAGCAGGGAAGGTCCCTCCCCAGCGCCACTGGGAGATGGTAAACACTGAGCAGGGAATAAATGACAATGAATTGCTTCTGGCTTTTTCACCCTGGGGTTTATCTCAGGATTGCACAATCTTAGCCTTAAGGCTGGGCTTTCTTCGGTGATCTTTCTTTTCTGACATGCAGTGTTATGAGTTTACAGAATTTTTATACTCCTTCAGAGTAAGTAATTCATTTGCTCCATAGGATTTCTCCACGAGCCTGTTCCCTCATGTCCTTAAAGTGCAGTTTGCTGCTGGCTCAGTCAGAGGCAGAGCTCTGTCAGCTGTGAGGTTCTGTGCTGGTCTCTTGTCTGGCCTTGGGGGTAGATAAGTCCCCAAAACATCTTTCACTCTGTGTTTCAGGACTGTCCTGAGTCAGCTGCCGGCCTGAGCCCAGCCAGGTAGGGGGGCTTTGAGGTTTTATGGCTGTGTTACATGGGATGGACTGCCCAAAATCCGGATCCACCTGCTTCGTGCTTGGCCCCTCTCCACGCTGCAGAGCTCGCAGTGCTGGCAGCGTGGTGGCCCTCGTGCAGCCCTGCCTGTAGCTCTTGGCAGCAGGCGCGGAACCAGAGCCGCCGTCCAGTCCTTTCAATGCTGCTCTGAGAAACATGGCTGGTATCAAACAGCAACATCCAGCCTAACCAACAACCCCTTCTCCCTGCCTGACAGCCAGGCTTTGCATTCCACATTTTCCTCCCTCAGCAGCAGGGCAGACAACAACCTCCTGGTGCTGCCCTGCAGTGATTCATCGCCAGAGCAGGTCTGTCCTGTGGGCTGGCTGAGATAGCTCCATGGAAAAAATACCACGGGAGCATATAATTAAAGGCTCTCTTAATTCATTACGTAGCGAGAGACTGAACTGAGATTGCAGCCAGCCAGACACAGCCCTTGGTAGTCACGGGGCAGAGAATGCAGGTTGGGTTTGTGTGTGGACCTCACAGCCTCGTGTGGGCTCAGCATCGGGGATGGGGAGAAGGTTGTGGCAGTTTAGACACTTCAGCTCTTCTGTCTGAGCCTGCAGGAGCTCTGCTGTCTTCCCTCCTTCCTTGGCAAACTCCTAACGAGGTCAGCCTTGGGGGCAGGAATGGGAGAGGAGAGGTCACCCGTGGGTGGCTTTCAGGCACTTGCCCTTCGGGATGTGATGTCAGAGCATCTCTCAGGAACACTGAGAACTTTTCAGCGGCCACAGCAACACACTCATTGTCTGGTCCTCACTGGAAGGAACATTCATCCTCTGGATGAGACAGCCCTTTAAGAGCGAATCCGGGACTCGACACCTTGTATCGAAAACAAGAACAAATGAGGGATGTTTGGCAGAACGTTAAACAAATGCTTCTTTCTGATAATGGTCCTACCCTGAACTGTGTTGGTACAGTAAATATTAGTACAAGAGCCCTAACAAAGTTCCAGTGAGGACCTGCCTCTCCTTCCAACAGAGGTCAGGGTGCCATGTAGGGGTGAGAGGTCCCAAACCTGCCATTCTTTGCAGGGAGGAGCCAGGGTTCTGTTTTTAGCCTCTGAAGAACAGTGGTGGGTGTGCTGTTTAGCACACAAGAAGCTGATGGGCTTTGCTTGTGGCTGGCTGCGCTTTTTTTCTTTTTAAGCCTGAGGCCCACAAAGGGCACTTCTGCAATGAGTTTAATTGAAGAAAAAGTCAAAGAATAAAATGACTGTTCTTTGTATTGAACATATAACTGTGTTTAAGCTTCATAATTCATTAATTGTAGAGCCGTTGTGCACAACACATCCTTCAGCAACAGCAGACATCCACTTTCTCTATTACTTTTTTCTTATGTAATTCTAAAATGGATTTTGCAATATATTTTTTTACAAATTGAGACAGCTTTTCTGCATAAACAGTCCCTATAAAAACATAATACTTGTCTAAGAGATAACTTTGGCTTGCTGTGTTTGAGGCTACATATTTTATTTTTAAACTAAATTTAGACACTTCTCATTTAAGCCCAGATCCAGTGAAAATCTGTTTTACATTAAATAGGGTTGACTCGACGTTTTGCAATTTTCCTGTGGAGACAAGGCCTGGGGCTGAGGAACAGGTTTTTGTTGTTTGTTTGTTTGACTGCTGTATTTGTGTGTTTTAAATGAGAAACACTGCAATAAATAAAAAAGAATTACAGTGCGGAGTTAACATGACTTAGGTCTCCAGATGGCTGGGTTAAAGTGGAGGTTGGTGTAAAGTATTTTTTTAAAGGACTAGCATGAGGCTTTTTTCATTCATGTGACCTTCCAGTATCCAACATCTTCCACAGTTCCTTTACCAGGTCTCTCACTGAAAGGTGCTGAGCATCCCACTGTGTAAAATCTTAAAAATCAAAATATCTCTGCAACCCCTCTCCAGTATGAGGGGGCAAGAAAAGAAGACAAGAAACCCTTTTGTGTGCAACGCTTTGAAGCCAGCAGTTGTTTCTTTATTTTCCCGAGGCTTGAGCAAAGCTGTGCTGCAACTGCAATGACGCTGTTGGGAAGGCAGGGTGGGGTGAAGCGGGTGCTTATTGATACCTCCAGGCTACAGGGAAAGGTGACTGTGTTTTCCTGAGCGTTCACAGACTTGAGCAGGTGGATTTTCTTTTACTAATTAGCTGGAGAGTGGACACTGTTTATCTTCTGGTTTTGATGGCAAACTTTTTTAAAAAGTGTGGGTCAGGGAAAGGACTGGTAACTTGTAAAGTTGAACTTGTGAAGTTAAGCTTACAAAGTTAAGTAACAGTCCGTGTTTTTTCCTTGTTGTATCTCCCAGCCTCCTACTTTTCAACAAAAAAGGCATACTCATAATTTCAAAACCAAAGAATTATGTCCCTTCCCTACCAAACTGAAATGAGTTTCTTCTGGAAGATTTGTTTTTTCCAGAGTTTTGGGATTTTTTTATTTTGATTTTTTGGGGGTAAATTGATTTTAGATCTGAATTTGACATGATGTTTGAGGAACTTTAGGGTAAGGAATGAAGTGAAATCTGGAATTTTAGATGTTATGACTCTTTAATACCAACAGGAAGTGTAGTGCTGAACCCTCTTTTTCAAACCCAGGACATTTGTCAGGAGCAGTTTTTACATAATATTTCTTTTAGTCCACAGTTCAGCAGTAAATATTCAACCAGTGATAGCACAAAACTTTACCAGACGACCCCTTGATCAGTATTTCTCTTGTTGCTCTATTCACTCAGCCCTTACTGCTGGACACTTCACCTTGTTTCCCCTATTTCTCCCATCCTCCCAATGCCCAATGTTGCTTCCTTCCTTTTCTCATCCCTCTTTGCTCTCCAGACTTGGCAGTGACTTTGCAGAGCGATGCTGTGAGTCCCAGATGTAGGAGTAGGACACCAGAGAGGTGTGAGAGCTCGAGCTGCTCCAATAACAGACCCTGGAGCATCCCCGACCCTGATAAATTGGGTGCCATTTGCTGCTGTCCTTGGAATTTGGGACGTTAATGCCCTGAATTGAAAAATCATACTATTTTTTTTTCTTTCATACAGGCATTACAAATGTGAGGAGATGCTGGTGGGTCCTCCTGCTCCTTCCTTCCCTGCACAGCAGTGGGAATGTGCTCACAGCTGTCGAAAGGAGCTGGAGAGGTTGCCCTGCACTGAGGGAAATGGGCAGCAGCTTTGCAAAATTGCCTTTGGCACCTGTTTGAGTGTCCTGTAGAACCAGCAAATTCCATTTTTCTCATCAGTTGATGCAGCAGTTTTCAAAACAAGCTGGGCAGCATTTTTAAAGATTTCCATTGCAGTTTCTTTCGGAACTGGGAAGTGTCCAGAAATCCATCTGTCTTTGCTGTGTCATTGATCCTGAATAGAAATTGCTCTTTTTCCTTTGTAGTGCTTGTGCCATGTCTTGTCCATCCCTCTAATTGCTGCTTTATTTCCTTCAGCAGCTCAAAATGAATTTAAATAGCCTTTTAACACTTCCCTTTCCCAGTTGTGGTGTGTATCTTTCTGTTAAAAGCAGCGGCATACAGTGATGAGCTGCACATTGAAGTTGTAATTATTTTGTGATTGCATCCACTCAGGGATATCCAGACACAGATTGCTAATGAAATACAGCTCAGTGATCCCATTTCTTATTAATAGGATCACCTTGTGACAAGTATTATCTATAGAAGAAAGGTGCATTTGATAAATTTGATACAAGAAGGAAAACAGAGGGAGTTGTTTCTTTTTTTTCTAGAGGCTGTTGTTTCTGCAGACATTATTAATATATTCGAAGTTGTATCATCTAGAGAGAGGTATATTCAGAGTTGGTATCTGGATATGCAGATACCAAATGAGGCCTTCTGGGGAGCCCTGCATTCATGTACTATTTCTTGAACTGTGGCAATATGTTACTAGAACTGTGTAAAAGAATTGTTCTTTCAGTTTTTGGAAGCTCTTTATCTGTGTGTGTCATGTGGCTGTTCAGGATGTGAATATCTCTTTCTTACTTCCTCGCTCTCTAGCAAAAGTTGATATGTTGGGGGTATTGATTTAACCTGACTGATGGGAGAAGACTTTTTTTGGGGGTGTGGTGGAGTGGTGGGATTTGCTGTTCCCTCATCAGAGGCTTCTTGTTTTGCCCTAAATCCTTCTGTGCTGGTGAAGAGCTGTGTAGTTCAGTGACATTTCAGGTGTCTGAGCAGCAGATCCCACCTGTGTGCTTTTCCAGGTTATTTTGCAGCTTTAGCCATATTCTGTCTTTCTGAAGGGTGTAACTGAGCAGCATGGACAGGTTCAAGCCTAAAATACTCCACGGAAGTTGCTCCAAATAGCAGCTCTATGGGGAATAAAACACCACTGCTTCCTTAATGCAAGAATGATGTCAAATGTGTCACTTGGCTCTAAGATACTGCAAAAACTGTACTGAAGTCCCTTTCAGGGTTGATTAATTAATGATTGACAAGCTATGTTAATTAATAAGAATTTGACATACTAGGACTTCTACTGTGGTTAATGTTGTCTGCAAATAGATACTGATTCTTTTATTTTTTGATACTGTTTATTTTCAACACTGTATTTCTTCAGAAGTATTATTTCTGTAGTGATGGATGTTGCTGTAATATTTGAAGTCCACTTCCTTTAAAAGGGGACACCTTAAAATTCTGCATTTTAAAATCACTTTGAATGTGTCTCACTGAGTAATAAATTGTGTCAGTGTTAATTCTTATGTACCCACTTACTTTAAGCCTGAGTTATATGTGAAGGAAATAAAAAAACTGCTACTGATAAAGAAGCAAAAGAGTGTATTAAAAAAAAACAGCTCTACTTTCTAATCAACTTTAAAATAGGTCTGTGTTAAGAGCCACGTGCTTTTTTCTTTCAGGACACACAACTCCACCCCGTGTCTTTTCTCCGGTGGTCACTGGGTGCTCTCATACCTTTTTTTCGTTCCCTGCTGGCCCTGACCGTTGCTCTTGTACATTTTCTCGCTCTGACAGTTGTTCCTGTCATGCTGAAGGCTCTGACCTACGATGAGAAGAGGGGGGCCTGCAGCGTGGGCTCCAACGTCAGGGACGCCGCCTGCTACGTGTGCTGGGCCTTCGCCCGCGCCTACGACCCCGCCGAGCTGATCCCCTTCATCAGCCACATCTCCAGGTGAGGGGGGACGGCTGGAAATGGCCTGTCTGCAGCCAGACACGGAACAGCTTGAGAGTGAAGAACTGAGTGGGAGTGGGGTGACGACGACAGAAACGTATCAAAGTATTTCCTTGTCAAGTGTGAGAACTCCATGTGAAAAACCAAAGAAAAGTCCAAAGAAACTCACTGTGAGGAGGTTGAGAGAAACTAGTGGAGGCTTTGGCAGGGCAGGCTGTCCTGTCCTGCTGGATCACCCGCTCTCTGCTGAGCTCAGCAGAATTCTGCCAGTTTAAGAAGATTTGGAACCTTAGTTCAGTAGAGGTAGAAATAAACCACTCTAAAACTTTGGAGCTGCTTTATGGAGTCATAAAGACATGGGAATGTTAGGAGAAAACCTATGAAAGAAGTTCCTTCTTACCTTTTCAGGTGAACATTTGTTCCTAACGATCCAGGGTTTCTTGGACTTTGTCAGATGGGTGTTGTGCAAAGTATAAAATAGGTCTTTTTTGGCAGCTTACAGCCTGCAAGTTGGGCAGGTAAAGTCTAAAAGAATAGACTGCACTTCAGCTCTTCTTCCATGTAATTTATAATTTTCATTTTGAAGTGTTCCCATTCAAAGATTATTTTGAGTAAATAATAAAACCACTTCCAGTTTCCGAAAGAACTCTGCACAGTGATTCTGAATTCTTAGTTACACAGCACTTTTGAATAATGTGGGGTTTATTATAAATAGAAACATGTTTTAGTTAAAGCTAACAAGTACACGAGAGAATTTGTTTCCTCTTTTGATACCCTCTGGTTTTATAGAGTAGCCCAGTCCAGTACCCCACTTAGCAGTGAATGGCAGCACATGTGTGCAGTTCTTTTGCAATCTGTGGTTTCTGTTTCAAAAGACTTTCAGAAGTAAAATCTTCAAAATATTTCCAAATCTGCAATACTGCAGTGGTGGACTGGAACGTGGTGCAACTTTTCACTTAATTCTGCTCATATTTTTGCAGATACAAATTGGTTTTACTTTTTTTCTTTTGTCTCGTGCTTTCCCTCCTCTTTGCCTGTGGGATTCTCTCTTTGGTGTTTGGTCTCCTTGTTGGCCACACGCTGGCTGACATTTGAGGTGTCTTTAATGGGTGACTTGCACTGCAAACACACAGAGGTGGCTTCTAACAGTTTTTCTTGGCACACTTTTAGTACAACCATTGATAGCAGCAACTCAGGCATCTTTTATCTTCATCAGAGGAATTTTGATGAGTGGTCTTTTAGTATTATCTTTTAAAAAGGAAAAAAAAGAAGTTCGGACTGTCCAGTGATCCGTGCTCATGGGCATCTGGTTTCATTTTTAGGGCTTGCTTCCAGATTGCTCACAGAACTATTTCAGTCTCATCCAAAAAGTCTGGTTGGAAACACAGAGTTCCCTACTGAGCTCAGTTGGTTTCCAAAAACTATATGACTGTTTCTTTCTTCTTTAAAACCTATTTTTACAGTTCTTTTGAGACAGTCTGTAAATCAATCTGGTTTTGTTCCTCGATCCCAGTGCACTGTGCCCTGGCTGGTCTCTGCTGTTCTTCATCCTTGTAGCCTCACTCTCCAGTGCTGGCCCTTCAATGCAGGGTCACCCACCAGGTCTCTGACCTGTGTGGTAGTTGCTCCTGGGGTTTTTTGATACCTTGATAAAATCTTTCTGTCTAAAAACCTGCTGTCGAACTTCTGAAGGCCAAATGCTGTTTTTCTTCTTTTTTCCAAAGGAAGCAGGCGAGAAATGCTGAGCCATTTTAGGCTTGTGGCTCTGATAAAGCAGTTTCATGTTGTTCTGGTGATGTTCCGTCTAGAATGGCAGAGATACTCAAGGAGAGGAGTCTGGTAACACTACGCTGTGCTAGAATGTGATGCCATCCACTGTTTTGGAAAAACTTTTGGAAAGAGAATGTGGAGCTCCAGAATAGCCCAGCTTCACTTAGTCATGCTAGAAATAGTGATATTTGCCACCGTAAATTAAAGAGATATTCTATTTTGAAGGGTCATATTTAATTCCCTTCTAGCTGAGTTCATGGTAAATTATATATGGTATGAAATTCTTAACTGGGGGTTCCTAAAGATGTGTTTGTACAAAAATGATAAACACCAGAGTCTGCTCTGTGTTTGCATAGGGACAAGGGGGAATGGTTTTAAAGTAGAAGAGGAGGTTTAGATTAGATGTTAGAGAGAAATTCTCCCTGCAGAGTTACATTTATATTCTCACTGTCAGCAAATCTTCAGGACATGTAGCCAAACAAATACTGAAGTTTGGTTCCAATCTGATGATTTTTGTAGATTTGGTCAGCAGCCTGATGAAAATAAAATCTTTGCTTCCATCCTCTGAGCTGAACAACATTAAGTTTTCTTTCAGGATCTGGTGAACTTACTGCTTGTGAAACTTTAAAAAGCCCGATTGTGGGTGTTCTGGCCTTCCCTTCCTCAGAATTCTGGCCTGTTCTGCTTATCAGAATTTTTCTTTCGTGGTGCTTTGAGCAATGTATTTCATTTACTCCTTCCAGCCTCCTGTGCTGCAGAGCAGTGTTGCTCTCTGGGGGTTTGTCTGCAAGCTCACCCTGGGGATTTTTCGGGGTTCGTGGTATTTTGTTTTACCGTCACGAAGCTGTTGGTGGGCACTCGTGGACAAGTATGAAGCAGGTTGTGTTTCTGAAGAAGTTCCTGTCTCTTGGCCTATTCTGGAAACGAATTCTTCTTTTCTTGTTAGGAAAGTGTCAAGTGAAAATAATTGCTATCCCTCTGCCTGCGGTTGTAATACCAGTAAACGCTGTGGCTGTTCCAGCTATGACAACTTCAGTTGTTGGGAATAAGTTGGTGGAATGGAGTGAAAAACAGGGTGGACAACCAAGGGGAAGCTGAAAATTTGCTCATGAGCAGCTGTTAGGTAGTGTGGTTTGTAATATCTTAGTTTTCCAACAAAGCTGTTATTTTGAGAGCCTAGAAGTATTTTGGCTAGTATTAACGCTGTATAAGGCCATACCTTTCCTGAATGTAATCAACTCCTGCAGGTAGAATTGCCACTCCAAAGAGAAATGGAGAAAAAAAAAATATTCAAATAAAGTATGACACACAGTTTCACCTATTGTGTCAGCAAGCTGATAATTACACCCGGCTTTTTTTTAAATCTAGCCTTAGGTGTGTCACTGTTTTACTTAAAGAAGAGTCATACTTCCAGCCACAAGCAAATTGTTGCTACCCTTAAAAAATGCCGAACTCAGCATCTTGAAACAAAGTGCATAATGTCAATTGTGAGCTGAATTACACAGCGAAAAACATCTGCCTGGGTAAGAATACGCGCTGGGAGATTCTTAGAGAAAAGTAGTAAACACCTTCCAAAACTGCAGTGAGTGGTTGCAGTCCTGAAGTGCTGGCTCTGCTTGGTGCTGGGAATTGCAAAAGGCTTATCCTGCAGTCAGTGTTCAGCTGCTGGAGGCACGTGGGACCCACCTAGGTACCAAAATACAGAAGTGCTACATGAACTGGGTCCTGCCCTGCATCCCCCTAACAGCGGTTACAGATTAAAGCAGACTTTAATCTGGGGTGGGGGGATTATTTTTTCTTGTATCATCACGTAATAGAAAAACATTGTTTTCTGTGTTTTCAGTAGTCAAGGGACATAAATACTTCACTTTGGACTAGTGAAAAATCACTTTAGGCTGCATAAAGTCATATTTTTTAAGTAAACTTTCTAACAGTCCTTTAAAAGAAATATTTGTCTCCATGTTCAGTGACAGCTTTTCTTCACTGATTTCTTATGAATGTTCTAAGTGGTGAAATTAAGTTACAAACTTGAATTGCTGTAGATCATAGATCAGCCCTTCTCCTTCCTGATCTTCCCACTCTTTTAGGAGAGAAAAAAGAGAACACATAATGGAAACACATGTCCAAGAGTATTTCTAATAGTACTTGCTCATATTTTTACATGTCAATGTTTTTTCCCCATCCATATTTCAACAAGATCCACTTGCTCCCACCTGCTTAATAGTTTGTTAAAGTCTAGTTTAACTGGTTTCTAAAACCTTGCCTCATCTATTCAAACTACGGGACCACAACAAGAAAATTCTTGGCCGTGTGGACGAAACTTCACTTTTGCAGGACACTGTTCCTCCTTTTTGAGGTGCACACACTGAAGTTGCTGTTCAAGCATATTTTTATAAAGGCACCACTTGACTGAGCTTTGTTTCTCTCCCAGTCTCTACACACACCTCTCCTCTTAACCTATGAGGAAAGTGAAGCAGAACTTAATGACGTGGAAATACGGGTAATTTGATTCCTGCCCCCTTGGCTGTGGAAGTTGCTGTCTGTGAAGTGGCAGGTGCACTCTGAGGAGCTGAACTGTTTTGTTTAAAACCCAAACAAAAAATAAAAAGGAAAACATACTTCTGCTCTGTTAGACAATTATAGTGATTAAATGGTTGCTGTCTATCTCCATTCTTTGGAGCTGTGCAGAGTGCAGGTTCTTTTGCCTGTCACTGGTGTAGGTGATCAGTCCCTGCTGGTTCCTGATGGAGATGGGATGGCTGGAGCCCTGGCACCCACAGTGGGAGCAGTGCAGGAGGGCGGCGGTGGCTTCCCTGCGGTGCCGCGTTGGGTTGGAAGGAGGGGGAACGGGCAGGTGTGGCTCTGGGTGGATGATGGAGCTTGCTCCAGGGCGAGATTGTCCTGCAGAACTGGGGAAATCTGAAGCATTGCTCTGAGCTATGTCTTGTACCGTGATGAAATACGAGCATGGCTTTCTGCTGTTGTGTTCCTTCGGAGGAGAGCTGTGTGCTGAAGGCACTTGGGTAAAGTGATCTCCTGCAGGGCCATGACGGGCCTTTCTAAAATGTGTTTTATTTTAATAGCAGGATTTGTAACTCCTGTTCTAAGCATTTTTCATATTTCTCTTTTCTACATGTGTATTCATTATACTTTTACCATTTTATTCCCAAACTTTATCGTTGGGATGACCCATTGAACAGCGTAGGAGGGTGAGTGGCCAGCGGATAGTGTGAGAGCTCGGGCTGAGCTGGGTTAGAGGCACTGCCAAAGCTGGCAGTGTGGAAGAGGGAATGGCCACTGCATTTCTCCTTCTCCTCAGACCTTGTCCTTGCCTAGATAAACAGGAGGAATTAAATCTGAGCCAGGAATTAAACTTCGTTCCCCAGCAGTGCAGCTGGAACAGGCTCTTTCGCTCGCTCTTTCCCCTGCGTTGCTCCTGCAGTGGTGTAACTGCTCTGTGGGGATGAAGTGAACAGGGAAACTGCTCTGCTCTCAAAAATACAGCTGGCAAAAGAAAAATTAATTGAGCCTACATGTGTTTTCATCACCCAGCTCACTGCTTAGCACTGGCATGACTGGAGGGGAGCAGAAAGGGCTGTTTGCAGCAGCAGTTCTCAACAGACCTGAATCTGACTCTGATCTCACCTCCTTTCCTTAACTTGCTTGGATTGCTCAAACCCATTTTGCTTGTGATGGTTGCTGTGCCTTCCCTTCCCTAATGTACAACAGGGAGGAGGGTTTGCTGCCACTTAGACTTTTCCTTTTAGGGCTCAGGAAAGAAATTCTGGTTCTGTGCCAAACTGGCAAGAGTTCCTGCAGCTTCAGGGTGGCACAGTGGAGTTGGTGGTAGCAGATTCCCAGGGGTTAGCAAAAGGATCAGCTTCTTGCTGTCTGTGGCTAGTGGAGACTGGAAGTGCCTGCTACAGGTGATAAAGGGAGTTCAGGTTTATTGTCTGGTACATCTGGAGAGGGTGAGCTGGTGTTTCTGTGTTCTGATGTCTCTCACCTGGGCAGCCTGTGCTGTCTGGTTCTTCACACCTTGTCAGGGAAAGGAATGAGATCCACGTGGGCTGGGGAAGTGCCCACTGACATACTTGGAGTCCTGACTTTCCCTGAAGCCAGTTAGGTGAGTCCTTGGGAGAGCGAGGAAGGGCTGAGGAAGAAAGGGAGAGTTATTAGTTGAGTGATAGAGTTGCAACTTCCTTTTTAAAGTCTATTTATGTTCATTGTACACTTGAATGCTGCTGTTCATGCAGGCCCCTGTACCTCAAGGAACTGGGGAAGGTGTTCATGGAGACTGGAGGATGCAAAGCCGTGCTCTGCTCCGCCTGGCAGCAGGCAGGTGTGGTGCACTTGGGGCAAGTCAAGACATGATCCTTTGAGTAGCTTAAAAAAATACCCCACTTGGTTTGACATAAACAGTTTCTTTATGTTAGGAAATCCTGGTGCAGTATCACATAAACTCCCAAGACGAGGCAGACGGGTGAAGACACCTTGGACGTGTTTCATCCCTGGCACGTTGCCCTCTGCACTAATCCCTGAGCCTCCCAATGGGAACTGGCCTGAACAAACGACTTGTGGACTTGGATAAGTTAAAATACTTCATTAAAAGGATTGACATAAAACAGTGACTACTGTATGAATGGGGCTTTGAGGACAGTGACAAAATTCCTGGAGTTTTCTGGTTTGTTTTAACTTAAGCACAGTGTGCAGTTGCAGCTCTGAATAACTCGGGTGGCATCACACAGACATTGGGTTGCTTTGCTGGTTTGATTTACACAGGTTTGTCTTAAGGTAGCAGAAGAATAAGAAAAAATGGAGAAGTGCAATTTGATTATAAGCTGAGTTCTTGTTTGATACAGTGAGGGCAGCAGTTGGGATTCTGGGCTCCCTGGTGTGATGAGGGGTTTTTTTATAGGTGGGCTATAACAAAGATCAACACTTCAGAAAAGATCAACACTGAAATAACTGACAAAATACTGTTTCAGCTTATAGTCCATATAATGGGAAATGGCAGGCAGAAATTTGCTTCTTTTTGCTTTCCAGGATCATTTTCGTCCAGTTCCATAGTTTTGAATGTTCTCTAATTAAAAGGTTTATGGGAGCTAGTCATGTCATGTAACCATACACTTCTTAAATGTCCTTTTAAAATAATTTTTAAATCTCTCTGTGTGCCAGAGAATTAGCAAGTCTGGTATGAAGACGATGTATCTGACCCAGCAGTTTTTCACCACTGAGCCACGTGTGCTGCTTCCTGATGGAATACTTCCTGAGCGTTGGCTCTTCCAGTAGCTGTTGTTTGGATGACCTCCTCTTTCCTCTTGTCTTTGTGCACAGAGGGGAATTGCTCATGCAAGTAGCAATAAGAAGGCATTAACTGTCTTTAGAACAATTTATTGGGGTTTGTTTTCATTTCATTCTACCTTTCTGTCTCTTGTTTTCCTTGATGGAGATAAACTGAAATTACAGAGGCCAAGCTGACTGTGCATTTCAGGGAATTTGAACAACACAGTATTCATCACTGTAGGGAACTGATAGCCACTACCCAGGCAAGCTTGATATTATCAGTGTAATTAATATCCTTATGCTGAAGCAAAGCTATCTGGAATTTACTTTTCAGACAGTATTTATTTCCGGTTTTGCCTGGAGTCAATAAATAATGTAATGAAGAGTTTCAGGGTTTGAAAGGAATAATTTTCTGCTGAAATGATTCTCCTGAAGTGATGTTTATTTGTTGCTGAAGTTAATTGAATGCTGGAGGTGGATTTCTAAAGCTGCAGACTGCCTGTCCTGGGATATATTCTCCCTCTCTTGTGTAGCACATTGTTGAACAGCAGTTCTTTTGAGGCAGGAGAATTATCCTGTGCAGGGTCACTAGACTTCATGCATGAAGAAACCGTTTTGTACAATCATCCCTCTGTTCCTACAGGTCACCCTTTAAAAAAAACAGCTTTGCAGTTTGTCTTGCAGGTCACTTTTGAGCCCGACTTGCATATTTTTTGTTCCTTACAGGATGTGACTGTTCTCATGGAGAAAGCTGCAGGTTTCCATTGCTTAACTTTGCCTTGTGTTTCAGCCTTACCCAAGACTTGCTGTATATTTGGCTATTGAGAAACTGTATTTCCAAGTTTTAATTTGAAATTGCACTGTCTGAATCTCACACTGGATATGGTCTTTCTGCCTAAGTTTCAAACTCCTGCCAAATTTAAACCAGAAAACCTCTCTGTGCAGTTAAACATATTCACATATTCCTTGATCCAGTGGGATGGCCGTTGTGCATTTGTGCTGTGGAAAGTCCCCAGCAGACAAGGGAATCAAGGAAGTACAAGGTTATTTCAACTCAGATTTTAGTTTAGCCTTGTATTTCTAAATAGTAATCTCCTT
Source organism: Lophotriccus pileatus (assembly GCA_035583135.1). Taxonomy (NCBI): domain Eukaryota; kingdom Metazoa; phylum Chordata; class Aves; order Passeriformes; family Tyrannidae; genus Lophotriccus; species Lophotriccus pileatus. The sequence goes on from JAWWES010000042.1 coordinate 8,459,757, forward strand.
AGAGGACGTGCTGCCTGTTCTGCTTGGAAGGCTGAATGTTGAAATAATGGCATTGCACATTTCTTCTCATACATTTGGTACTAATGCTCAGTATTTTCTTTCCTCAGTGCACTGGTTATTGCTGCAGTATTTGATCGTGACGTTAACTGCAGAAGAGCTGCTTCTGTAAGTCACCACATTTCAACTTACCTGACTGTTAGTTTTTGTTTGTTTTCATTTAATTTAAAAATTGGTAGACTTGACTATGTAGAACTACAGCAGAGATGCTGTGAGCAAAAAAAAAAAGTGCTTTTTGAAATCCTTAGAAGTATTGTGTGAATTTAGATTTTAATTGAATAATCCACAGATGCACATCTTGATTTACGGCCACAGTTAACGATCTGCTTTATTTTTGTCATGGTGGTTAAGATAAAGTATCTAAGAAAGGGCTGTTTAGCATTTTGTAGTCACATGTCACAGACAAAAGGGTCCTACATAAGACACAGACATTGGCTTGTTTGCAGGTCACCAAGCTGGGGAGTTTTATGAGGCAACACTTTTCTGGTTGTGCATCAGCTGTAACTCTCTGATCATGGTAATTTCTGGAATAATGTCTCTCCTTCAAACATATTTTCCCTTATTGTATAAAAGTCTTTCCATAGGACAGGGAATTTTTAAAAGGGAGTGATAAATCCATCAGGCAGGTTTGTTATGTGGTTAATAGCACTGACACCAAATTCTGTTCTGGGGAAACTTTCTGCAGAAAATATTTATGCTGATGAGAATTGGGAAGAATGTTCCTAAGAGGAGGGAATGATGGAGAATTACAGAATTCTACAGTCATAGAATTTGAGAAGAAGAAAGAATGGGCACATTATCTTTGAGAATTTAAGTCTGTGTCTTGTATATATTGAACTTGCTTTCTTTAAAAAAAGAAGGAAAGAAGCATGAGTTGTCTCAACAGAAAAACCAAATTATCTTATGCAAATGTAAAAAACCCCACCCTATAAGTGCATGAGCTCAAACCAGGCCCGAGCAGTGTCTGCCAAAGGTGTCTGTTCCTGACAATAAATGTCCCTGTGAATGTGTTTAAAAAAAAAGGCAGTCTTTTCAATGTGTCCATTTACAGGTCTGTCTGATTTTCTGACTGAAATTTTGAAAGCTAATGCATTTATAGCACAAGAAGGGGTTCTCAGGGATACCTGGATAGCATCCTTATTTTCCCTGGCCACACCTCTGCTGGAGAGGTGAAGCTGCTGAATGAAGCTGCAGAGTAACTGCTGGGGAAGTGAGTCAGTGGTTGTGCAATCCCAGCACAGCTCAGGGTCTGGAGGCTCTGAAGCCAAAGCAAGCCAAGGGGCTGGAGGTTGCTGAGCACTCAGGGAACATATTCCTCACATGTGTACAAATAATGATTATCAGCAATGCTACTTCTCCTAAACTTCTGCTCCTAAATTTAGGTAGAATTTGCTGTTCTTGGCTAATGTAAGTCACTTTATTCAAATCAATTCCTTAGAGGGATTTGCTTTCCTGAGAACATTACGGAGCACAGGTGGTGGAAAGTGAGTTATTTAATTTTTTATATAGAAATTTCCCTTAGAATTAGGGGTCATATATAAATAGAAATCTTGATAACACGATTGCCAGTACAAGTGTACTGCTTACCTTTAATAGCTTGATCTGGTTGTCCTGTGTGATCTTCAGTATGTTTCTACACTTAAACATAACCCAATATTTTGACCATGAACTATGGTGCTAAATCAGCCACATTCACTAAACCTATGAACTTAGTGCAGCCTGCGTGTCTGTATTTCTAGTGGGTAGAAAACCCAGCATATTTTCTCCTCACTTTCCTCTTCTGCTATAGCCCAAGTACTTTCTGATTTAGAGCTGGTCAAAATTTGCAATTGCTGTTTGATGGATAGTTATGACAGTACCAAAACCTTTTCTCTTGTTTTAGAAAGGCAAAGGTATATTTTGTGTTTACCAGGCATTCCTATGATTTGGAAGAAAAGTACCTGGGAGTCCTAAATATTTCCAGTCTTTCCTACAGTTAAACACTCATTTAAATAAACAGCATGTTTTACTAGATTTTCCATCTGTTACAATATGGAATATATTCTAATGCAGAGCACCAATAAAACAAAATAGAGAACAGACATTTTGAACCCTGAGGTTAAAGAGAACAGAACAAGACTGTGCTTTTGAAGCTCCACGAGCATTCTGGGCTGGCTTGTGCAACTCTTTCATGAATAATGAGCATAAGGAATAATCAGATGAATAAGTGATGTTGAATTGGACTCCGTTCAGCTCTGCCATCTCAAAGAGAGTAGGAGTTTTTTTCCCTCTTGGTTGGCTGATAGTTTTTAAATTACCTATTTTTAAACTAAATATATTTAATGTTGTAATATTTTTTTTCAATTTTTGTGGGAAAGTGGAGTGTTCAGGTTACCAGGCTAAGTCAGTCACCTTGATTCTGATCTCATGGGATCTTTAAATTAATATCTTTGTATCCAGTTTTTCCATCTCCAGAAGGGGATTGTATAAAAAAAGGAAAAATTACTCTTCTAAAGCAGTTGAAATATTTGGCATCCTTTAGGAATGTGAAGTTGTTTGAAAGTGTGACTGAATTAGTAACATTCGCAGTTACTGAAAATCTCCTAAGTATTACAAAGAAAAGTTTTTTGTGAAATGATAAAAAAGTGCTAAAGGAATGTGGAGGGAATTCTGTGAGCATTAAAAGAGCTTTCTGTGCAATGGCTGGTTTGCTGCAACATCCTCTATAGGCCCCTATACATCTTTTTCCAATCATTTTGCCACAGTATATTTCAGTCCCAGGACTGTAGATTTATTGTAAGTAGGACAAAACTTCCACTGGTTTGCAACCAGATTTACTTTGCTTAGCTATGATTTTGAAAGAAAAAAAGGCTTTACAGATTTTGTATCATTTAGGCACCTGTCTGAGCAGCACATTTTTAAAAGGAGTTGCAATGCAGTGATTAAACTACGAAATCCGTTGGATATGATGGGGAGTGTCATCTTCACTGAAATGTCCCTGTGCTGAGTAAGAGGGTCTCAATAGCATAAAGTATAGCATAAAATACAGGATATGCCCTCAATAATATATTGAGGGTCTCAATAACATTAAATATAGCATAAAATATAGCAGATTCCTCAAAAATATACTGAGAGTCTCACCAGGATAAAACAGGACCTAAAACTGATGTGGGAGTAGGAAGAAATAAATGATTCAGAGTGACATGAAATGGTGTCCTGGCAAATCCTGACTGGGAACTTGTGTTGGGAGCAAGGTGAGGAGGGGCCTGTGTCAGTCTGGGCCACATCGTTCAGCAAAGAGCAGAGCCAGGGCACCTCCGCAGCCCCAGCTCTCTCTCTGCAGGCGCTGGATGCGATGCCCAGGACGATCCAAAGCCGGAGCGCCCGGGGGCACGGCTGGCAGAGGCAGGGGGGGTGGGGGGGCTCCCCAGCCTGTGCTGCGTGTCCTGAGCCGGAGATGCCGTGAGCAGGAGCCGAACCTGCCCGGGCAGGTCTGCAGGGAACGAGCAGGATCAGCCCAGGAAGGCTCAGAGGCTCCATCCCGGCTGGTGCAGCCCTGGCTCCACCTGCGCGGCTCGGTGCCTTGGGGAGCAGGCTGAACCTGTTGTTTCCACAGGTGGATTAACACATGGCTGCTGTCTTTATGAAGGAAATACAGAAGCTGTGTCTGTCCAAATTCTTGTGGTATTTCAGTAAGGATTGGGACTTCCCTCCTGCCTGTTAAATATCAATTAACAGTTGCTGTCAATCACTAGACAGCTGCGAGTGCAGAGAGTGACAGTTCCTCGGAGAAATGTCCAGAAACTATGATCTCCCCTCTCTGAAAAGAGTTAAAATTTACAGAGGTTTTCATTAATACTTAGAATGACAGCCTTTTAAAAAATGAAAAATGATGAGTGTTTTTTTGAGAGAGGGAGAAAATTCAAGTATGGAGTAGGGAATTAATTAGGTTTTATTCTGTGTACCATACAAGTGCAAGTATGTTGGTTTTGTTGCATTTTGCAAGAATTTGAGTTTATTTAGTGCAAAACACAAGAAACTTACATGAATTTTGTCTTAAAAGCTCAGGGTGCTTTCAGACATGTGCCATGCAGAGGTAAGTGTTGCAGTCTCAATGTTTTTTGCCTGAAGTTTTCATTGACGAAGATCCAAACTTTGCCCACTCTCAGCCAGTGATGTTGAAGCCAGACAAGAGTGAGCTGTCTCAATTTCTGTTGTCTACAGGCACTGACTTTCAATCCCAGGGCGAAGCCTTGTGTCACTACTCCAAAGCACTTGTGTGGGTGTGACTGGTTTAATAAACCTGCATTCTTAAAGCTCGAGCTTTGGGAGCACCCGAACGAGGAGATGCAGAAACAACAAAAGCCCCGCGGGCTTGTTCTACTGACAGAGTTTACATTATTTAAAACAGAAAAGTCATGGGTCATTTATATTGTTGTGTGTTTTGAATTCATCATCTGGTGTTTATCAGAAAGCAAACCTGACTCGTTTTGGTGTGTTTGTTCTCTGTTCCTTAGGCTGCCTTCCAGGAGAATGTTGGGAGACAGGTACGGTGACTTCCCTGCATCTTCATTCATTTCTGCCTCGGAGCTCACTGTGAACGTGGAGTACCTGAAATCAAAATTAGACACCATGGCTTTGGAAAAATCGAGTAAAAGAATGTCACAAAATAATTGTTTTCATTATGAGCAGCAGGTTCTAGTGAAATATTTTTCTGAGATGTGAGTTTGAGTTTAATACTCCAGTTTCGGAAGAAAATGAGCTCTCTGGTAATTTTCAGTCCTTCTGAAAAGCAGTGTCAGTGTTTGTGACAGCTGTGGTACACCCTGCAAACTGCAGTGCACTTAAAGTGGAAAAGTGCAGTGTTGTTTGGTTTGTTCTGGGGTTCTTTTGGGGGGGTTGTTCTGTTTCACTGACTTTCTTGTTTTCAGTAGAAATAGAACAACTGAAGTGTGCTGTGCAGTCATTGCTGTGGTTGGTGGTACCACAGTGAACCAGGCTTAAGAGTCTTCAACTCAATTTTTGGGTTTCCCTGTTGTACTGTGCAGATATTTTGAGAAATCTGGTACTTCTGAAGGTACCCAAGTGTTTTGAAAAAAGGTATTGTGGTAGGTTCTGATGTAACTTAGCAATATTTAAGTAGTTAAAATGCTCAGACAACTTTGATTTTCAACTTTGACTGGAGGAGAAGCAAGTAGGGTAAAGACTTGGGTTTCCTGGTTTCTCATCAGGAATTAATAAAGCTGAACATACAACTGAGAGAGGAAGAAAAGAGGGGGCAATGGTTCAGTTAGTGACAGAGCAAGTCATGTGAGCATGGCTAAAGCAATTTGGTTATCAATAAGCTGCTCTTTAAGGCATCTTTGTTAAAATGCTGTGCAGCTTTCCCTGACACCATTCCTGAAGACCTCTGTGTTGTAAGACAGAGTATTATTCCTTTAGAACTGTGGGTATCAAGCAACCTGTTCTTATCCAGTGTGTGCATTTCTAGGTAGAAGTAGGTTGACAGCAGAGAAAGGGTGCAAGGAGACCCTGGAAGAGGGTAGGGACTTTTGGTGACCTGACCCAGGTGGGTCTGTGATAAGCAGAAGCCAGTTGACTCTTCCCTGGGTCTGTAGTTCCTGCCCTGGAGAGGTTGGGCATCACAGAGCAGCTCAGCCTGGCTCCATCACGCTGAGGGAAGTAAATAACACCTTACCCTGACTTCAGCTCCGGGTGAGGGAGGGCTCCTGGGTGCTGCAGGTTTAAAGTGCTTCCATGCAGCAAAAATTTTGTAGACTGTTTTTTTTCTTAATTAGAGGAGTACAGGCCATGTTAGTTTACAGCCAGAAAGGTGCCTTAAGGACTCTGCTCTGACCCACAGTTCAGATGTGTTGGTAGAACACGGTGATTTCAGCTTCTGTGTTGGCACATTAGCAGTGACACAGTCAGTTTTCATGGCAGAAAGGACACTGTCGGTCCCCTGCTGGTTCCTGCAGAAGTTCAGGAGTTGAACCATGCCTTGGTGCCTCGGAAAATGGTTTCTTAATGAGCAGATCTGCCCTCTGGAGTTCTGTCCCCAGATGCAGTGTGTTAAAAGAGACACCCTTTCTCTGAATTAGAAGGAGCGAAAACATACTTTCCACCTGAGGTAACAACGCTGACAGTCAATAGGTGGAGAAGAAGGCTGCCCTCACTTACTCCCTGGTTCCTGGCTGCTTCACCTTTGTAATTCCATATGTCCCAAATCTGGAGCTTGCTTATGGCCACAGAAGGAGCCATTGTAACTTACACTGAGTGTAAATGGAAGCTTTGGAAAATTTGGAGAGTTTTTTAAAGCATAAACAGTGAGAAATGCACCTGCTTCTAATAATACCAGCCTTCATATTGCAGAAGTTTTCAGTGTTCTGACAGAATGGAAGCTGTTGGCTGATCCTGTGGAGCCAGACTGTCTCACTGGCCATGACCTCTGTACTCCTGAGCTGGGAGTCAGGGATGCTGCTGTCTCACCAGCAGGCACGGTGGCACCCTGGCCTGTGGTGAGATGGCACCGAGCTGGCACACTGACAGCTGAGGAACAAATAGCAAGGTCCAGCTGGCAGCTAGAACTGGAATTATTTGGCTCTGATTTTCCTTATGTAGTGTGAATCCTTATATATTCCATTGCATGCCTTGCTGGTTGGCCTTAAGTCATAAGGAGGTGTTTCTCGGGTACCTTTTGGCCCTAATCAGTGTTCCATGAGGTTTTTGGACAGAGCATTCATTTCACCTTTGAGTTACAAGGGTGTTCCTTGGATAAGCCATAAATACTCTGTCTCTCCTTGGTTCAGTCAGATTCCAGGCCTGCTTTGTTGGTTTTTTTGGATCCCTGGCATTGTGCTTCCCAGCCCAAGATCTCCAGAGTCCCTGGCGGCTCCCGCTACTGGCAGGATAAACTGCTTCAGTGGCTCAGGCTCAGATCGAGAGATACTTCCCACTGGTTTTGCATGGCTGTGTCCTAATGTGGAAGGGCTGAGTGAGCTGTAAACAAACAAACCTGCATCACATCCCCAACCTGTACTTCCACAGAGCCTCATTCCTTAAATACTCTCAGAGTGTCCCTTCTGGAAGCCAGCAGGGTGTCTGTCAGCTGGCTCTTTCCCATTTTGCTTCAGTATGTCTCATGGATGCTTTGCTGCCTCTGCTTTTCCAGTAATGCTCTGTTAAACCAGCCAGAGCCAAGCAAACTCTGAGTGTCTGAACTGTATTGCTTATATATACAAAAATTCAAATTTCTAAGTGGAAATCTCATATTTAGAAAGATAATTTATCCTCTAGAAACAGACTGGCTTGAGCAGTGATGGCAGAAGTAGGATTCACTCTTGCAGGCTTTGCTGGGAAACAGTTTTCTTTTTAAAACCAAACCAACCCCAAATTTTTAGTTCATTAATCAGTCATAAAATGTATGTGTAAGTATTCTTCATGGGATGCATTTCTGGCTGCCTAAATCTCTAATTTTATACTTCATGAAACTCGCAGCAGATCCTTGTGCCTTCACGTGAACTGGAAACATGTTTCTGTTTACCTAAACCTCCTTCCAGAAGAATCATTCTCTGGGTACATACATAGTCATGCATTCCCCAGGTGCATATTTGGGTATGACTGGAAGGTGTGAAGGAGCTGTTGCAGAAGTTGCTTCTGCTGCCTTTACTTGGGCTGTTTATCATTGACTCCCAAGCAAAGCAAGGTATTTTGCTGTTCATATATTCAATATCCTTTATGTCTTTGGTACAAGTGATTTTACTGTAAATTAAATTGTGTTTTTTCAGTGCTTGGGAGAGTAGCAGGAAATTTGTTTTCAATGATGTTGCCTATTTGGAAAGTATTTTTACACTTTAAAATAATATTTTGTTTGTAGGGCACTTTTCCCCATGGCATCGACATTCTCACTGCAGCTGATTATTTTGCTGTTGGGAACAGAGTTAACTGTTACCTCACTATAAGGTAAGTTTCCAAACATTAGTTTTCCTAAACATGAGGGACCTCTTGCACATAATGAAATATTTGGCTCGCCTTATGGAACATTATGTTTAATACTGATGGTTTTGAGTAAATCAGAATTGGATTTTTATTTCTGCATCCAACTGATTATCATGTGCAAAACATAGTGAGAACATGGCCATGGTTTATCATGTGCAAAACATAGTGAGAACACGGCCATGGTTTCCGTGAGTACAGGGAGGAAGCAGCCAAGGGACCTTATTTGCAGGTGTCACAAAACTGTCCAAGCTGGGCAAGGGTGGGGAGGATGAGGGGGTTGAGTTTGTGGTCTGTGCATAGACCTGTAACTTGGGTGCTGGTGTTTCTCCTGGTCAGCTCAGTGGAAATCTGTTCACAGTATGCAGTAATGTTTGAAAAACCAAAGTGATCTCTGCAGTCCAGAGTCTGCAAAGAGTAAATGGGAAATACCCAGAGTGGGGCGGAGTGGTTATAAAGCAGGGGCCTGTCTCAGTGTGGTGTCAGCTCTGGGAAGGCAGTGGTGCTGGTGCCAGGGGAGTTCAGAGCCGAGCTGGGCTGAACAGACATTGCACTTCCTCGGAGATGATGACAAAGACCAAGGGCTGGTTGCAGCCTGAGTTGTCCCAGACAGAGTCTGGCCTGGAGTCCAGCCTCAGCCAGAGCCGAGGCAGAGACCGGCACCCCCGGGAGGTGATTCAGACCCTTGGAGACAGGTCAGGTAAATCACCCATGGAATTGCTCAGAAGCCAAACAGGTCAGAAGGGCTTGAGCAGATGATATCCCTGGGGAACAGAAACTGCAGACAGGTACATGATGATGCAGGCTCCACCACCAACTTTGTGACTTCCACGGAGGAGTTTCTGAAGATAATTGCCCTGGAACCCTCCATCTTCTCCTTGACTATTTTTTTATTATTCTGTGCACCCCCACATGGTCCCTTTTGTGCACAATCCCTTCAGTCTGTACATACCTTTACCTTTTACCGACTGTCAGTCCTTCTGGGGTCCCCACCCTCCTCCTACACCTTCCCCAGAGCTCCCACCCACGGAGCTGGGATGGGGAAATGCAGGGGCTTGGTATTGCACAGGCTTGAGATCCCTGTGGAATCCGTGAGATTTTTGAAACCCGGGCTTTTTGTACTAGAAGAAAATTGAAAACATTCAGAATTGACAGGGCAGTTTTTATTTTCTCTCTTTTATAATTTTGGAGGGTGGTTACATTCTCCTGATTTTTTGGGAGTGGAATTGTTTTTTTGTTTTTTTTTTTTAATGCTCCTTTATTACTACTACAAAGAAGAGAGGAGAATTCAACCATGGCAGGGGAAGTGTGTCTGTTACTGTGTGTTCTTCCAGAACAGGGAGAGGAACGAGAGGGTTGTGAATTTTATCATTTCTCTCATGCATCAACCACAAGTTGAACCAAGTATCCAGTCCCCCTCTAGGGCTCAGTAGGTGTTGTTTCTGTGTCCCGTGGTGGCTCAAGTGACCAAGGTCTGTCCCGTGGATGTAAGGATTCCCACTCCTCTGATGAATTCCACAGATACCAGTATGGGAACATGCCACAGCATTTGGGTTTTCTCTTTGTTTTACTTCTAATTACAGACACATTAATTGAACACTGTTAGAGTTGCAAAGTTAATCACTCAAAAGATAGGAAAAGGTAAAATCAAGATAATCCATGTGTCCTTAATGCTGTTCCTTTGTGCCCTTTTGACACAAAGACGTTCTGCTGATGGTTGGGCTTCCCAAGGTGATTTAACACTCATCAGATGTACTGAGAAAACATTTCATTTAACTTGTGTTGACCTTGGCTTTCAATAGTTGATGCTTCTGAAGATTGGAAAGCAAGTGTGGCTGTAAGTGAGGTAACTGCAGGCTCCTGAGATAATTAATGCTGGTGTTCCTGTAGGTCTTGACTTTGCAGCTTTAACAGTTTTTGTCACAATGGACTTTTTTTGTGTGCGTTTGATTTTTAAAAAGGACAGATTGAAAACCCACATTCCATTTTGGACCTCTGTATTTACGAAGAAGTAGCACATTTCTGGAACTTGCCTTTCCTGTGTCCTGTAGCTGGAATAATTGCTCAAGTTAATGCACACATCTAGATTTTCTAGAATGTAACAATGGGAATCGAATGTTTATTTTTGCTTTTCATTGCTGTCAAGCTCGGTGTGTGTAGAGTAGCTTTTATAGACTCTGAAAGTTTTACAATTTTTCAGTTTTAAATATTTGCCACTGTATTATTCAGCTGCATCTCATTTAGGAGAAGGCACATCTATGTAATTTTTTTGATTGCTTTGAAAGTAGAGGATTTAAATCCTTGGAGCAGGTTGTGTTAAAATGCACACAGATGCTGAGTTTGTACTCTCTCTCTCTCTGGCCTGTATTTCTATATCTAAATGTGCATTTCTTTTTCAGTGTGTATATTGCTGGCTTTCCTGAGTATACACAGCCAATGATTGATCATTTAGTTAATATGAAGATTAACCACTGGGATAGGTAAGTTCATAGAGGCTAATTATTAATATCCAGGAATTGACTGTTCTGCATATTTCATTAGACTATTTTTGGACATTTTACACCAGTGTTTGCAGTAACATTTGACTGAAGGAAACTGGGCAAGCAGTAGCTGATATAATCTCTACCTCCTGAGCACACTGTCACTTAAACAGGTTTATGAATTTGTCTTTTGGCCATGACCTCAATCTGTTAATGGATTAATAAAACCCATTTATATGTTCTATAGTGTATGTGAGGGGTAAACACTGTCACCATACAATTATCCTAATTAAAGCAGATTTCATGCATAGAGATGGTGCTTAGTCACATTCAGTGTTCAGGAAGGTTGAAATGTGTGCCTATCACACAAATGAGATTGTATCAGTGCTGAGCCCCGTTTGCATCATGAGAAATAATCACAGTTTACTGCAGTGGCCCTGCCAGTGCACAGAACAGGCCCTGGGGTTTCACCAGCCCCACTGCTGTTTGTCTCTGTGAGCAACAAGCTTTATTCATGTTGCTCAAGGCTGCCTCTAGGCTGGCTGCAATGGGTGCTCTTCGGTTTTGTTGGCTGTTTTGGAGGGAGGAGACACAGGATGGACAGAGAATACTGTAATTTTCAATATTTGGGGGTCTTTTTTTTTTTTGCCTGGGGACAGAAGTCTCTTCCTGATGTTCTGCTAAATTGCTAATGCCTTCAAATCCTAAAATTCTTTCTTACATCCTCAGTGTTATTCGAGAGCTTTCAACCAAAGCCCTGCACAACATCACTCCCCGGGCCCCCGAGTACATGGCCAGCGTGGGTAGGTACCATCTGGGTCCTGCACAGAGGGCACAGCAAGCCTGGGTAGCACAGATGGGTGCAGATTTAAACATGCACCATGGCTTAGTAAAAGTTAGCATTCCCCCCTGCAGCTTCACACTGTGTGGTGACACCCATGGCTTTACCAGGTTTCAGATTTTGTGTAAAAAGTCTCAAATACTGGCAGGTTGTTTTTAGCTGGGGTGTGGGCTTCAGTTCCTTCAGTTCCCTTCAGGTCCCCTGCCCTGGACCCTGCTGGTTCTGAGGTGCATAAATGGGTGCAGTTGTGTGGGAACAACTCCAGCAGCTACTCCTTAAATTCCCAGATTCTGCTGACAGTAAGGCTTTGATGTTGCAGAGGGTGGGGGGATCTGTTTTGTCTTGTGCAGTCTGACATCTGCAGCAGAATTCCTTTCTGTGTGTGTGATCAGATGTTTCTTAGCATTATTTCCTTGGCCCATTCCAGATCCTCAGGATGTACTGGCTGCATTTTAATGTGGCTGGAAGACAACAGCTGGTCCCCAGTGGCTCTGCAGTGACAGACCTTGCCTGGGCTCCCTGTCCTGGACTAGGAATGTGGCAGTTTACATGGAAGTCAAATTCCATGGCAGTACAAGCCTCACTTCCTTGACTGCTCAGCCAGCCCAGTGCCCAGCAGCGATGTTATTTTATTTACTCCAGCCAGGGAGGTAGTTGGGAATACAAAGAATTGTCAGAATTTATTAAGACTTGTTTTTCCTAAAGTAGCCAGGATACGTGACCTTCCAGAAATGCTTTCCCCATTTTATTTCTAGGCAGACATGATTACATTTAGAACTGTGATCTGTCACTGTGCTTTGTTTAAAAAAAATTAATTATCTAATCTCTTTCAGTTTTGCCAAGACTTCTGCCCTTATCAGTGGGCTCAGATCTGCACACACGCCATGGGGCAATCCTTGCCTGTGCTGAGATCACCCATGCTCTGTGTAAACTGGCACAAGAGAATAATAGGTATTAATGCAAGATTATCTTGACTATAAATTTTCTTTTCATGTCTGCTCTATTGAAAGCTTTCTGGGTATAATTATGGAAATCTCCATCTCACTAAAATGCTTTTCCATTGCATTTTTGTTTGGTTTTTGTCAATGATGCTGAGCCTTCATGTTTTTATTCAGTGGTGATTTAAAATTGAGTATTAAATTCATCATCAGGAAAGGGAGAACACTTGATGCCTTACTTGGAAAGTTCAAAGTGATCACTTCAATGTAGATTAATCCCCTTTCCCCCCACAGGTGGGGGCCTTCCTGTTGAGGGGACAGTCTTTTGTCTTCAGTGTAAGAGAAATCCTTCCTCAGTGTTAGAGAAACACCTCCTCAAGCAGCTTGTTGGGTTGGACTGATGTAATTGTTGCTGCTGGATTTCTGGTCCATGTATATTATATATATATATATACACATGCACTCATTTGCCATCAGTGTCTATCAAAAGAATCTGGGTTAATTTTAAGGAGTTCCCTTTTCAAGGAAGTTGAAAAGTTCAAGAAGAAGATGCAGAAAATTTTTTAAGTAATAGGAAATACTTGAAATAGATGGAAAAATCAGAAAAGTGTTGGAGTCCAAAAGTACAACTGAGCTGAGAAATATTTTCAGGGTGTTACTGATTATAATGTTATTGGAAAGCGATACGAATTTTATGTAGTCCTTTAGGAATGAGTTTGCTACATGACAAGGAAAGAACTTCTTTTGTTATGCTTGCTCAACTATTTAAGATTAAATATTGCATATTTCTGTGGAGCATAATTTGAAACAAAGGACTGGTTTTTTGTTTGAAAGTACAGTGTGATGTCATGGAAGAAAAATTATTTACAGCATGATTAGGAAACCTGTATTAAAAATTCTGTCTTCTTTCACAGATCTGTAACGTACTATTTCAGTGAAAAATCATTGGAAGGACTTAAACAAATCCACCAAGAGGTTTGTAACCAGTATAAATGTATTTTGTAACCTGGTGTATTGTATGATTTTTAAGCAAAGATTTACAGTTAAGGCAGCTGTCCTCCTTCCTCATGCCCTTACCAAGAGCAGACCATGTCACAAATGTGGTCACACAGCCCAGATGTCTGATAGCTGGATGTCCTGGACCCTGTGTCTTACAGAGTGACACTGGGGGCTGTTCTGCCTCTGCTGAGCCCCTGCTCTGATGCTGGAAGTCACATTTCTGAAATGCCTTTGACTCCCTTTCCCTCTGTCTCCGTTCCCTCTCTCTGTGTGCTGACTGGCCTTGCAGACCTTGGGGTGACTGTGGTCCAGGGAGGCCTCCCAGTGCGCCTGTTCTGTCCCTGCATCCATAATTTACTTGTTCCTACAGCTCAAAAGTCATAGTCTGCATTTCAGTTGATTCACTGTCTGTATCTCTCCTTATGATCAGTGAAGCCTTGCCCTGCTCAGAGCAGTTCCAGATGCTTCCACTGAGATGATTTTGCCTGTCTTGTCCATTTATTTTCAGTGTTCCCATGTTGTTTTTTGCTTTTAGCTCCTATTTCTCCCCCCTTTGGGACAGCCAATACTCCAGTGTTCAGGCTCCTGCTCCTTTGTGCGGGGCCTGTGGTACCTTTAGTCCCAGCCTGGTGTGCTGAAGCTGGCAGGCTCCCCCATTTACCCATTAAAGTCCCCAGGTGCCTGTTTAACTGAGCACAGGCCACAGCTGCTGCCACAGGTTGAGAAAGCACCTTTGTCCTTTAACTTTCTCAAGCTGAAAGGCCTGAAAGTTTGGTCAGCAAGTCTGTGCTGTTCCAGTGGCCTTGAGTTGTTATGATGCAGCTTCTGTGCTGTTGTTTGTAATTAATCTGCAAAGTTGCCATAAACTCTTTTTTTTTAATACCTGTGTTTTTTTTGAGTTTTAGTACATAGAAGTGGGATAATCTCTGATGTTTTTTAGGATGGTCTGCTGTAACATTAAGAATGAGCTAATATTTTTAGTCACATTTGAATTTTTTCTGTTTAATCTGTAGCTAGCAGAGTTAATTTCAGTTATCAGCCAATGCAGACTATCACTCTGAAAGAACCAGTGGTGGAAAGCAAATGTATTTTAAAAAGCCAAATTGGCTTCCAGGGTGTGTGTAGGAGCAGCTTGGATTTGGAATTTAGGAAATTGGTGCTTTATGAGTGTGTTACATTGATTTTCTTTGAACGTAAAGTTCAAATGAGTATAGAGAGGTTCTTTTCAGAAGAGGTTTTTCCTTTGACTTTTATTTTTAAAATTATCTGAAGGTTTGCACAGCTCACAGTATATAGCATTGCATGTGAGGGGGGGAAATGAAAACACTTGGATCAAGCAAACTCAACTAATATTAATATTTGTTGCTTCCCCCCCCCAGCTTTGCAGTCGTCAGTTGTACAGGTAAGGAGATGGATGCCAAAAAATCATGTTTTGTACTGGGAAGTGTCAATTAGAAGGAATATTCGAACAGTAAGATCTGGGGGGGGCTTTTGGTTTGTACAATTAGAGGCTGCCAGTCCCTCCCAGTCCCCCAGACTGTGGGTGCAGGTGGTTCAGAAAGGGCTGCAGAACTGGCCTTTAATTAATGAGCCCAAAATCTATTTATTTATTTATTTGAAGGAGCTTCTCTCTAAGTTCTAGAATTGCTTTCCCCATCCTGTGTAATGGGCAGATCAGGAGTGTTGCAAAAGATTCCGGGCAATTTTTCAACTCTTGCGACAAAGAAAATGTAAATGACTTTTCACTGAGTTGTTTTTCATTTCCTATTTACTGAAGCTTCCAGGAAATAAAGGGACATTGCCTAAGTAGCTGTTAAGTAAAAGTGAATTAAAACCAGTGTGTGACTTCAGAGTTTGTTCCTAAATTTAAGGAAATTAAAAACCGGAATTAATGGCTTTTATTCCCTAATGAGTGTATATGTGAATTAGGATTTTTATCTCTTTTAACTGACAACGTTTTTTGGGCAGTTGGCACATGACAAAACAGTAAACCTTAAGTAGTTGTTTTGTGTAATTATTAATTATTGATTAAAGAATTTTTATCTAAGTATTTTTTTATCTTGAAACTTACTGAAAAAAAATGATAAAATTGACTTCTTGAGGGTCGTACACAGGGATGTGAAACTTCCAGTCCCAAGTGAGACTGGGACTGGTGAATGGGCTGGTGAATGGGCTTAGTGCTGATACTGTATATTTGTGTCTTTGTGGGTGGCTGTCTTGGCTTCCATAAATTCTTTAATGTCAGGGTGGGGCTTGGGTGTAATTTGTTTTTGTCATAATGCGCACTTCTTGCACTTAATGGTATTTATAAGATGCCTACAGAAATGTTTTCATTCTAGATAAGACTTCTAATTCAACTCCAAGCCTGATTGATTCACTGCTGTTCACTCTCATGCTTAGGCTGAGACAGAGATGTCTTCTCTAATCCAGACTTTAAAATATCAGTATGCGTAAAATATTTTAGAAGAGGACAAGAAAAATAAACTGGGTTATGAAAACAAACCAACAATTGGAGTGTTGCTGGGCAAGCATTAAGTGAAACAAGCCCAACTCGTTTTGTGATGAGTAATTATTGCACATAATATTCCAAAGATTTCCATTTGAGAAATTGCTACCGGGAATTTTCAGCGTTAACAACATCTTGTAGGAATGTTGAAAACCTGTGTGTTATATTTGTGTTTCAAGTTTTGAAACTGCATTAACACAAAACATCTGGCCACAAGTCTCAGATGTTTTGCTTTCACTTTTGACCATAGAATGGCCTTGTTGGGGACTGAATGGATTTTAATGCTTTGGTCAGGCTGTTTTCAGGAATTGTGTTGGCCTGTGAGAAAGGGAAAAGGAAGTAAAGTGTAAAAATTCTGGTTTGTTTTGTTTATTTTTTAATATTTTTTAATTGTAGTTTATAAATTTTAAACTGGGAAATGGGTCATGAGTTTCCTGGTTCTTTAATGTTTAGGACTCTGTCAAATCCCTAAGGACCTCAAGTCAAAAAAGAGAAATCCAAAGTGCTGTAATGGAGACATTCACAGAGCTGCCCAACCATTTCACTTTGTTTAGCAGCTCTTGTAATGTCTTTAACTTGATTTTTAAAAATGCCATAAATTATTCTTTAGACAGGACACATTCCAGGTTTTGAGTTATACTGAAGTCAGTCTCAGTTTTGAATATACTTGGAGCAATCAAATTTGTTTATGCTAATTGTAGAAAATCCTGTTTTCTACTGTATTAACCTTTTTTTTTTTTTTTTTTTTTTTAAATACAAGTATCTTTCTGTCTTGCTGTCCAAGTCCTCCTCTGGGTTTACCATAGTACACTGAAAAAGGAGCCTGCAAGCCCGGGCACATCAGTGTGTACTTCCTCCCATTAGCCTTGATCCTGACACATCTGATGCACTGGTTTGTCTGGAGGAGCCGGTTGGTTTGAGGATTTGCATGGGCACTTCCAGCCGTGGATTGCACCGGGAGCCTGGTTTCTGTGTTCCATGGGCACTGGTTGGAGCACGTCATATGCAAACCATGCCCCTTGGAGCAGTTGTGTCTTGCGCCTCTTTCACGCTGTTCAGGTTCTAAAGTTGCAAAAATTGAGCTATATTTTATTTGCTTTAAATGTTACTTTTATATATAAAACCCTGAGACAAGAACCTGTGGGATCTGTTGCCTCGAGCTGTGTTGCTTGGGTTAGGAAGTCACTCTGGTTTAAACTCGGTGTCAGTCGTCAGCCCGATTTATGTTCTGCTTCCACTGCTCCACTGTGGTTAGCATCTCTTTTTTTGTAGCAGATCCCTTTCTGTCGTGCATCTGAGACTTGGTACTCATTCTCAATACTTCTTCTCCCAAGTAACAAGTGATAGGAA
Source organism: Lophotriccus pileatus (assembly GCA_035583135.1). Taxonomy (NCBI): domain Eukaryota; kingdom Metazoa; phylum Chordata; class Aves; order Passeriformes; family Tyrannidae; genus Lophotriccus; species Lophotriccus pileatus. The sequence goes on from JAWWES010000042.1 coordinate 8,476,902, forward strand.
AGAGGAAATGGCCAGAAGTTGCACCAGGGAAAGTTTAGATGGGATATTGGAAAAAATTGCTTTGCTGAAAGGGTTGTCAAGCAGTGGAAGAGGTTGCCCGGGGTGGTGGTGGAGTCACCATCCCTGGAGGGATTTAAAAGCCAGGTAAATGTGGCTCTTGAGGACATGGTTTAATGCTGGGTTAAGGGTTGGACTCTGTGGTCTTGAAGGTCTTTTCCAACATGAACAATTTAGGATTTGATAAAATGAAAAGACTTCAAGGAAACAGCAGTTTTGTTAGGGTTGTCTAAAAATGCCTCATGTGATATAAGGTTCTTGAGTGACTATTCAGCTGAAAAGATATAAATAATTTTGTTTTACCTTTTTTGTAGCCAGTTCTGAATCTGATAATGTAGGTCTTAATTCCTCACTGGGGTCTTCAGTGTCCTCAGGTGGGGAAGTGGAGGGGCAGATACCGATCTCTCCACTCCTGTGACCAGTGACAGGACTCGAGGGAATGGCTGGAGCTGAGTTGGGGGAGGTTTAGATTGGATATCAGGAAAAGGTTTATCACCCAGAGGATGATTGAGCAGCTCTTGATTGAGGACTGTAATAGGTTCCTCAGGGAAGTTGGGGTGTCCTGTGCAGGTCTAAGAATTGGACGCGATGATCCTGATGGGCCCCTTTTAACTCCACACATTCTGTGATTCTGTGAGAGTTGTGTGACAAGATTAGGAACAGATATGAAAGTTTTGCAGATAGATGCTCTGGGCTTCCTGCAGGTGGTTGCACTGCACTTCTGTATTTGAGCAAATGTTGTTTATTGGCCCTGGAGGGTTCCATTCAGTCTGGATGTGTTGGGATGCGCGATGTTCCTCGGCGACTCCCATAGCAGCGAGTGCAACGTGCTGCTCACCAAGCTGTGCTCTGAGCTCATTCCTGCAGCCTCTGAAGAGCCTGGCTGTGTGTGTTGCCTGTCAGCTGTGTCAGCCCAGCAGGTTTAGGAGCTCAGAACAGCAGCTCGTGGCAGTTGAGCTGGCATCGGCAGAGTTTCGCCTTTCCAGTACAGTAAGGTGGCCCGCGGGTGTCGGCAGGTGCTGGGCAAAAGAGAAACTTGTCTCGTTTCAAAGGCCTTTAAGGTTGTAACTAATCTTGATGGTTTCAGGGCAAATGTGTTTCTTGGCACTCAGCTGCCTAGAAGAGTTTTTTAGGCATATTAGCTTAATCAGCAGATAATTCCAGCCTTGCAACAAAGCTCATCGTAGCAGTTCTTCCATGTCCAAATGGTTTTATGCACCCAGGAGCTCGATGGCTCTGTGAGATCGTGCTGCAATGTGCTCTGAAGAGTTATAAGGTGAAATTCCTCTGCTACAAACTGAAGTCATTGGGAGAAATTTTACTTCCACGGAGCCAGGATTTCACCTGTAGCATTCTGGTGTTAGAATACACAGTGTGTATGGTCAGCATACAGATTTACAGGAACCTAAAGAGAGGTGTTTGTCAGGTTGGTAGAATTTATTCTGTGCATCTTGAAGGGTTGGCCGTAAGAGCTTTGTTAAATACAGGGGTCTGTTCATGTGTGCTCGGGGTACCCTTTCCCTCTCTGTGTACCCTGTGATAAAGCCATTATGTACCTCCAGTGCCCAGTGAATGTGCAACCTGGACCTTTTAAGAGACCTCAGTTCTGTTGGGTACAAAGAATTCCCAAGGAAAATACTTGCTTACTGTTCATATGGAGATGAAATATGTGTTCTCAGCTTCCTGGAAGTGCAGTGTTTGCAACAATCTCTTCAGCTGTTCCAGTACTTTTAGGTTCAGATTTGGATGCCTGTGAAAACAAAGATGCTGTTCAATTCCAAACAGCTTCAGTTACTGTTACTTTCATAATCCTAAAGAGGAATTCTGGTCTTCTCACAGAAAGCAGGTTTTAAATAATTAAAAAAATAAATCCACAGAAGTACTTTGAACTTCTTTATGCCCTGAGAACTGCCACTGGTTCTGATTCAGGCCAACATAATAATGAAATAGATACTGTCATTCTTAGGTCAGTAATCTTAATTCATTGGTTCTGCGAGGGATTATATATTTTATTTTCCACAAGTAAATTGTGACTCACCCCAGGATGTTTCTAGGAGCGAAGCATTGCTGTGGAACTGCACAGAGGAGGGAATACTCAGGAGCTTGTGGAGCCTGGGCACTGCATCAGTCAATTTGCAAACTGAATTAATAATTAAACCTTGAAACAGGTACATCTAATAAAGTGATGCAACTTGTGGATGTGTCTTTGGAATAAAAAAGAAGGAATACTGACTGTACAGCAAAATTCAGAATCTCTGAATTAGGGAGATCCGTATCTTTTTAATTTGCTGAAATACTGTCAAGCAAGATAAAATTAATAGAAATATGTGCATCGTGTTTGACAAACTAAGCACTGACTGAGAAAAGATCTTGGACTGTGATAGAGCTCTCAGTTCTTAAGAGTGGAATATGGATGAGCTCTGAAAAAGGGGAAAAATTAGCTCTATTGGTGGGCCTACCGTGGTGTCCAGGCAAGAAACAACCTGAGAGGCTCTGCAGAGGAGCAGCTGGATCATGGTGCCTCCACAGATGGATTTGATTAGGGTTTGTGTGGTACATGGAAATCTTCCCATGCAAATCCCTGTCACCATTCTGCATTCTTGCATGGGGACAACAATCCTCAGCAGGGCTTTAAACTCTGGAATTAAATTGAGTTGGTTTAATGCCAGAGGAAGGGATAGCTGTCAAATTATTAACATCAGAGCAGCTTGAAGTGGCCTGACTTCCTTCTTGGCAGCGCGAGGAAGTGGAGAAGAGCAGCCTTTGTGACTCAGGTCTTGCTTTGTAGTTGGAACAGAACAGTCCATATCTGAATCCCTGCATCAGCAGACTCTGCTGCACACCAAACACATTACAAGATGATTATTTTATACTCATTTGCAGCAAGGCAGCAGACAAAAGGCAAGGAATGGGTGAGGGCAAAAAGAAGGGAGAAGGAAGAGTGGAAGAGGAAGGAGGACTGGCCACATCAGTTGCCTGCTTTTGCTGCTGTGTCGACTCCTTGCATCACTTCTTTGTTTTCTAATTTGAATTTTTTAGAAGCGGGAGAGCAGACAGCATGGCAGGAAGGTGGGGTAGGCAATCCAAAGACCTTATCAGCACGAGGATGTGGAATCTGTGCTTGCTTCCTACAGTGATAAACTGGAGATTATTACATTGAGCTTAATATCTGTTGATTGTCCAAAGCCAAAGTTTCTCAATTAAAGGAAGTGCTGATCCATGGCAAAAGAGAATATTGTGGAGTTGGCATCTCTGCATTACCTGAAACACCAATGAAAACGTTGAGCAGTCAGAAACCCAGAGCCTGTTACATGAGGCACCTGCTTGTGTGGAATGGAAGAACTTGTTTAAAATGTTCAGGCTTTTGAAGCTCATATGAAGGGATGAATTGGAGAACAAAGTTGGAAGAGTTGTTAGGGTTGCGAAGTTGGCCTTCTGAGCACAGCTACTAATTTTGTTGTGGGGAGGGAGGAGCAGAGGAGGGAAGAAAATGTTCAGGAAAAAAGAAAACAACCAACAAGCAAATAAACAAAAAAGCTTTTGTTGTTCCTCCCCCTTGCTGGGAGTTTCTGCCAGAGCAGGGCCATGCAAACTGGTGATTAAGGGTTTGGCACACCTCAGGGAGGAAATATTCCAGCAGAAGTGAAGGGAGACAAGAAGGAGTCGAGGGAGGAAATATCCAAAGGAAGGGCAGGTCAAAGGTTCACAAACTGGAACAGTTGAAGCCACAGAGGGTGACACTGAGCAGAACACCCCAGGCAGTGCTCACAGAGCCTTGGGGATGGAGATCCATGCAGCCAGGAGATGTCTCTGCCCAGAGCCAGGAGAAGCCAAGGAATGGAAACAGGCCACTTCTGCATTTCCAGGACACTTCTCCCCTTTCCCACTTTCTGCACAGTTCAGACTCTCTCCTGGTGCTGTCAGTGGCTCATGTTCAGAGTAACTGGGCTGAGCCCTGAGCTGGTGAGACCGTCTTTGTGGAACATACATTTGCCTCAGGAGGCTCTGGGGCATCTCGAGCCATTTGGTTTTCCTTTTCTGATGTGTTGGAAGTTTTTACCCCCTCACCTGGGGTGATAAACACAAAATCATCTGGGAAGGGGCTTGAGCAGGAAAGGAAAGGGAGAAAGGAGAAGGGTGAGAAACCTCATCAGGTCAGCAAAACAGATAACATTGGTGAACATGGGAACTGGGAGGTGAAGTTTCTATTTAATGTTACAGAGGTGAAGATTGTGTTAAAAAATTGCATGTAATTGCTTTTCAGTTCTGGAATCAGAAGCTGGTAGAGACTGTATGACTGAAAAGTCCTTTGGCAAGTTCCATGTGTTTGGAATGCTTCTGAAGCAAGTGAGAAAAAAAGCAGCATGAACTTGACAGTCTTTCATCATTGACATTAAGAATTAGAAAGCCTGGGAGAGGATTTTTGCAAGAAGAAAGCTAAATATTCAGGAGGGGTTTGTATAAATCCCGGTGACGTAAAGAAAAGTTGATTTAAAAAGAAGTATCTTAGAGTATTTTAGATACAGAACTGCAGGTATTTTGTGCTCTGCTTTCCTTCTGAAATGGTTTTGAGGGTTTTTTTGCTCACTGTAGGCAATGCCCTCGGATTGCTTGTGGTTGGTTGTTCTCTGAAGGCTGTTTCTCCTTCACAGGGGTTTGGGTGGAGAACTGATGAGACCGGCTGGTGAGTATCACAGCACGGTGTGAGCAGAAAGGGGCCCTAATGAATTCCTCTGTTTACTTATTTCCAGTGTGTTTTGCATGTGTTGTGTTGAACATGTAAGTAAAGTGTGCACAGAATTAAAACATGCAGACTTTGGAGGCCGGTTGGGAGATGGGTGCGCCAGAACACTTGTGAATAACTGTGAGAGCTGGAGGTAGTTCTGGGGTCTACCACATGTTCCCTCCTTCCATTGTTCACACAGTGAACCCTTTTTCAGGGTTGAACTGGCTTCCTTCAGTGATTTACTCAGATTCCTCTCCAGCAGAGATATGATCTGCACATTAAGACAGATGCCATCATGAAAATAATGATTTTATCATGATATGTGTGTGCAGAAGTGAAGCATAAAGACCATATAAACAATAGTCTATGGAAAGTGTGCTGTCACAGAAAAGATGGAGTTTGAAGATTGTTATCCACTAAAAAGGAAGGGCACTGCAGCAATAAGTAGCCTGGGTGGATAAGGAAATGATGCTGACTTGGTTTCCTGCTTCTGCGTTGAACGAAGGAAGTGCTACAGAGCCGGTTCCAGCTTTGAAGATGAGAAGCCATCCAGACCTCCTGGGTGAAGGAGTTTCAGGACCAAGATGGAAGAGGGATCAAACAGGAGGGGTGAAGGGGGCAGGGGGTGTCTGCAGTCTTTGAATGAGGTTACAGCTGTGTGACATGGAAATGCAGGCAGAAAGAACGGGTAGTTTTTTGTAATATGTTTTAGCTTTCATGGTTTTGGAGAAGTACAAATGACAGTATTTTGGCATGATACAACTGTGTAGGTGGAATAAGAGAAGAATTGAAAATGTTCCACAAATTGCCTGCATGTCTAATGAAGATGATGGTCTCAACCACAGCAGAGCACAAAGAAGAGCAGAGAACTGAGGAGGAATCCTGAGAGACTCGGATTTAGTCACGCTGTGCTTAACCTTGTCTGTGAATAAATATTGGCACAGAGAGGCTGACACCCAGTATTGAATGGAGTTTGTGACAGTGGCATGGTGAGGAATGGGTTCAGGAGCAGATTTGGAGCCCAGTAAGTTGATTATGAATAAAGATGATGAGCTGTGTACAGAGCCCAGAGGAAGATTCAAAGATTAAGTTGCGGGAGGAGAGGAAAACAAAACGGCATTACATTATACAGGAGCTTGTTCTGTCCTCTCCTCTCCACCAAGTGAGGTATGGATCTGTACCCACTGCTTTGCTTGAACTGAACATCAGGAGGTGAAATACGTGGTGTTCCCCAAGTGCCAGGTTGAGCAATACAGTCAGTCTGTTGCCCAGGAATTTTGCAGTGTTTACTGTGTAAATCTCTGTTCCTCAAAAAAGCCTCAAAACACTAAAAAACACATAATTCTCAAAGTGGGTTTGTAAGCTTAGAGCTCATTTAATTTTATGCATTCAAAATAATAAGGACTTCATTATTAAAATGACGTTTTCACGCATTCAAGGTATCAAAGGAAACGAAGCTGCCTCCAGTTTCATAGCTCCTGGCTCTGTGCAGTGAACAGATGATGCTCCTTGGAGGTCCAAAAAAATGTGAATAAGTAGGAAAACCTGCCATATATATTTGAATATTTTTTGGGAGGCTCTAATGGTTTATCCTTGTCCAAGGTTGGTTCACTGTCAGCGATGCTCCAGGGCCATTTTCAGGCTGGTACAGAAACAAAAAGGTGGCAGATGTGTTTGTGCACACCTTGAGTGGCAGAGGGGGAAAACATCCCCCCAAACAAGGGATTTTCAGGAATGATGGGACTAACTCATGTCATAGAACAGTTTCTGCATAGTAGCTATCCTTTGTATAAGTGTTATTTCCTTCCAGTTTTTAATATCACTTGTTTTGGGCATTTATTTGCAGATGTTCTTCAATTGAAAATTAATGCTAATGTAACATCATGTGGTTGTATTTTCAAAATTGCTACAGTTTTTCTTCTATTTTTGTATTTATCAAGTTATCAAACTTATTTTCTTCCAGTCTGCACTTTAATTGAAAAGCTGTCGCTATCAAAAATGCCATTTAGAGGAGATCCAATAATTGGTATGTTCTATTTTAAATAACCTTCCATGATTTTCGTAGCTATTCATTAAACTAAAGTATTAACAAATTATGTTCTTTAAAAAGGATCAAGATTAGTGGGGTTGGGGGGCCTAAAAAAAATACCAAAAAAAGACCCAAATAGTGCAGCAGATGCTGATATATCGCATTTGAAGATTTGTTTTGTAGCTGTTAACTTGATGTGTTAGTGTTCAGCATCAGCAGGCACTGTGGACATGGTAACCCGAGCTGGAATGGCTGTACTGAGAGTCACAGCCTTGTTCAGTTTGGAAAATCAAGGAAATGGGTCAACCTGTGTAATTTTTGGTATGTAAAAAAGTAAAAGTGAGAATGTTGAAATTGAGACAGTAAGCCAAATTAACGCTATTTTTACACCTTCATATTTCAGGTGGTTGGCAGTGGTTAATAAATGACAGTCTGAGGCATCTCACTCTTGTTTCCAGTGGTGCACGACAGCACATAAAGGTACAGTGGTTCCTCCTCCTTCATGTGGTCACATTAAATACAGAGTTAGAAACATTTTTGCTTTCCTTTGGTGGGTTATTTTCCATGGAAATCTGCTTGGGTTTTAATGTTTGTTTCTTAGATTGATATGAAGGGGTGTTTTTAAAAGAATATTTTGAGCTCCTCAAAATTCAAGTGGACCTTTTTGAATTAATACTTGAACAGTTATCCCAAAGCTCTTGTCTGTGTGTTTGGGCAAGGTAGGTGTGCAGTGTGAGGAGTCACTGGTGGCTGCTGGAAGCTGCTTTCTGTTGGCACTGAGACGGTATTTTACCTCTATTTTGGTGTATCTGTAATTGATGCAAGATGCATTGATTTTGGTGGTTTCAGAGAACTTGTGTGAGAATCAGAAATCCTCTGGATGATTCTCCTTGGGCCACGGTGTTTTGCAGCTCTGTGAGCATTGGTTTGAGTCATCAGAGTTATTCAGAACGACATGTTTAAATTTTCCATTGAACTCTGCTGCAAATCCTTTTACTGTGCTCTCAAACTGCTCTGGTTCTGAATATTAAATCCACTGATGGATTTCATGCTATTTCATGTCCATGATCTCAACACCTCCAGTTATTTGCCTTAATTTTCCCAAGAATTCCCATGACAGTTTGATGTCATGCTCTTAAAGGCTCTGCTGAATTATGAAGGCAATTTTTGTCTGCCCTGTTAGAGCTTATAGCCATCACAGAGACAATTTGAATGTAACATCTTGTGTTCATTGTGGTAGGTTTTAATAATAAGATAAAAAGCCATTCCAAGTATCTTTGCAGCTCATCTTGTCATCCTTGGGAGACAGAGTAGACTGGAATGTCTCCAAATCACTGAATAAAATTTAAAAGATGAAATTTGAATTCCTAGGATATTCTTTTGGCATTACCAATGTATTCCAAGTGTCTATATGTCTTATAACCGGAACTTCTAAGCCAAGCTTAGAACAGTTAATTACAGGCTTTGGAGACTTTTGACTTGTTTGCTTAACATTAATTAATGTTGAGCAAAGTATGTTTAGTAAAAGTCAATTCTCACTTGATTTCTCCATCTGTTTTAGAGAGAAATAATTTTAAGGGCAATGCTTAAGATATTGAAAAGTCATCTTTTTTTTTTTCTGACATACAGTATGCTCTTCCAGTGTATCTTCATACATTTGAGGTGAAAAGCATTAAATTTAGGAAGTAAAGGATCTCAGCAACCTGGTCTGGTTTAAAGTGTCCCTGCCTATGGCAGGAGGTTGGATGAGAAGCCCTTTAAAAGTCCCTTCGAACACAGCCCTTTCTCTGATCTACAGCAATTAGATAATTCTGTGTATTTTGGGACTCCCATTCCTGTGGTACTACACAATATTGTGTGGAGGAATGCTGGTTTTCTTTCAAGTCCTTGATTTTGTGTAGAGAACAAGTCTGAGGTGTCTCAGGGCAGAGTGAATCAGCTGGGCAGGATTTCTGTGTTACATTGAAGATTTCTCCTACCCTGAGAACATGAGTATTATTAAGTATCATTGCTATTAACATGAAGTGAACAATGCATGGCTTTTGTATGCTCTCTCATTTATTATAATGTTGGTCAGCATTACATTAGTAGCTGAAAAGTGTAATTCAGCCACAAATTTTATGAGAAAACTTGTTACCTGCTTTTTGGAATAGCAGCTGAGTTATTTCATGGTCTGTATCAGTGACTGAAACCACTCCAAAAATGAGGAGGTTCATGTATAATACACAACTTTTGATCCTTTTCTAAACCGTTTAAGATGGAGACACAAGGCCTGTGAGACTGGATGGTTTGGGTTATTTGTTTATAACTAACCTTCAGTCTATGGTGGGGCTTTTTTCTGTATTTCCTTTCTGGAGCTTTCTAGAGAAATAGAGTTTGTTTCAGGTATATTTGGCATCAGTATATGAAATAATGACCTGTGTATTTTGTCATGCTGTGCCATCCTGGAGGTCTTTCAACTGAACTGAAAATAAATTTCATACAGTCCTGTTATTGTCTTCAATAGTAATTTATCTTACTGGTCATTTTGAAGGAGTAAGAGTAGCATCTGTTTTGTTTTTTTCTTACAGAAGTTTCCTGTTCTTAAACCAGTATTGGGAAAAAATAAAAAGAAAATAAATACCAGTAGCTGAAGAGAATTAATTTATTTTAAAAATCCACTTAAAGAATTTAAGCAGAGTTATCATAAAGTATGAGCTGAGTAAATATATCTGTGTCTTTGTTGCAGGAGTCTGCAGTGTCTGCACTGGCTGCCCTGTGCAATGAATTTTACATCAATGAGGAGGGAGAAGCTGATCCAGCTCTGCAGGGTAATGACTCATGTTTACCATAGAGGCACAAACTATTGGGCTGGACCTAACTTGCACTTTGGAGCTATTGCATAAATTGGGGAGGGGCATCACTGATCTTAAAGGACCTTAAAATCCTTCAGAAAAAAATGATAAAACCAACTGAAAGTCTGGGAAGTGTCTCAGGGGCTTTGCTGATTTCAGGTAAATGCAAGGTGCCACAATAATGAACATGGGGAAAACCGTATTGCTTTTTTATTTCATACTGTAAAACAAAGAAGCAAGAAGTATGTGTTTGTGGCAAATCCTAAATTTGAACAAAACAAGGTATTTTCACATCATATTTTGGTAAACCATCTGCCAGAGATTGTGGCTGATTTACTGAAGAAATGTTTAGGGATGAGGAAAGGACACCAAGGACACCCAGAAACATGCGTGTGAAACCTCATGTGTTTGGACTGGCATCAGCAGTACAGGAGGAGACTGAAACCTTTGTTTGGGGCATGTGAATCAGCATCTTTTTTTATACTGTTTGTCTTGGACTCCTCTTTATTTCAAGTATCATATTGCATCGTGTCCATCAGATTGTACAGATAAATATGCTAAAAATGGCAACATTTATGCTCTTGTTTTTTTTTTTAAATGTGACAGTGAATTTACATATACTTAATAAAATAGTGATTTCTTATTTTTAACAATTGCTAAATCGGGTGACAGAATACCTTATTATTTATTTCTCTTACAGTTGTCCCAAAATGAGCGTAATATTGATCACATGCACAGATCCATGCAGTCCATGCCCCGGAGGAGGTTATGGCTGAAATGGAAAAGCAGCCTGTCTTGATTTTTTTTTTAAATAATTATATATTGCTAAATCTCTATATTTAAAAAACCCCCAAAATATTCCAAACCCAGCCCTTTCCTTCCTGGAGGTTGGCCCTGCCTCCCAGATCTTTGTGGGCAGCGTGGGAAGGTGTGAGACGGTGCTGAGGCAGATAAAACCCCACAGCCTCAGGGAAGGGCCATGTGTAAAACCAGAGCACAGTGGGCAGCAGAGACACTGCTGGATCACAGCAGACAAAATAAAAATGAGCTGAAAGGTTGATAGGTCACCTTTTATAGAAGCATGAAGTTTCAAGTTGCTGGAAAAGTGGACTGGAAAACTCAGCCAGCTGTCCAGATGAGCAGGGAGAAGGGATCTGCTGGAAGCACAGCAACAGGTGGCTGCAGCAGTTGTTGCTCTGCTCCTTTGGATCCCTGGGAGGCCTAATTGGTCTTTTCCTGGATTCTGGTTAACTTTTTGTCTGGCTTGTGCTTGAAAGAGCCATGGTGCTGTGACCATGGTGATCTAGGGACATAATGAGAGTCAGATTTGTAGATACAGACAAAATTTTTCATCAGACTTTCTGGAATAGAACCGTTAGTTGGGAATTTTTCCGTTCTGAATACCCTGCAGTCAGCTCTGTCTGGATCATACTTCTATTTGGCCTTGGCTGCTCTAGAGCCTCCTCCACACACAACAGCAGAAGTGCCATTATACATGCAAGCATCTTTTAAACAAAAGAAAGAAAAGGTGTATTTTCACCTCTGTGCCAATAAAACCTATATATTCATGCCCATTAAATCCTGTCTGTTGTGGGATTGAAATCCACTCCTCAAAGTCCTCCCCATCATGTCTGATGGACACAGGAATGTGTGGAAGCTGCAGTACAGAAGACATTCAGGAGCAGTGCAGGTGCCTTAGATAAGTCAGTTGAAGCAGGTCTGAATATGATCAAGGGGATCAGAAGAAAAAAGCTTTTGGTAGAATTTAACCAGCCTTTCACTATGTCTTGAGAGATGAAGATCAAATCAAAGATACTCTTAACAATTTGGCATTCTGAATCGGGCTCTGTAAGGATGCAGCTTTATTGAATCACTTCTTTTGCCTCTGTTTGTTTTGACCTTTTCTTTGCTTTATTTTTCCTGGCTTAATGTGTTCTGGTTTGGTTTTGCTGACTTTCCCCTTTAATGTTTGTTTAGGATGGGCTGTGTTGAATTAATATTGTAGACACTTCATAGGCCCTGTTGGTTTATGAAGCTGAAGGCTCTTAGAAGAATATTAACATTTGCATTACACCTTCCACCATAATTACTAAGTGGTTATGAGTAAAGAGCTGCTTGTTGTCATGTCATTTGGCTTAAAATGTCAATCTTAAATCCACATCAGTCCCAGTGGAGACTGTCACGGCCTCACTGTTTAAGATCTTCTTGCTGTCACAGCAGGCACTGTGCTTCCTATGGCCTCAGGACTCTGTCTCGCACTCCAGTGGTTTGGAAAGTTTGGAATAATTGATGTGCTTATCTGAAGGTGTTTCTCACCTCTGGACGGGGTCCCTGATGTGAGGGACGAGTCGAGGCCTGTCGGTTGCATTGGGGTTTGAGAAAAGAGTCAGTTATGATGAATGGGGAGTTTCTTATGGCAACTTTTCTTTCTTCCTCTAGCAAATATTGCTCAATCATTTAAATCTTAGATTACAGTAAGCAATGGCACAATTATGTAATCTTCTCAGGAGCTCTGATTCTTTTTCTTTGAGGATTAAAAGGTGTCTATTCAGTAAAGTGATCAGTAAGGCCACCTTGCCCCTTTCTGATGCAGAGCTGTGTTTGTTACTGCCTTGCCATAACTAGATTCCTGACTTTTTTTCATTCACCCTCATTTTCTCCTTCATATCACTGGATGTGGTTTTTGAGGCTCCTTTTTCCATGCCCAGTTGAGTTTATTCCTGTGCCTTTTGACTGTGCTGCTGTTTGTAGAGCCCCTGTCCCCGTTGTGCTCTGTGCCAATGAACAGAACCAAAGGGTTTGCTGCTTCTTCAGCTTCCTCCTGAAAAAAAAAACAAACAAACCCCAAACTTTATTTTTGTCTCTCTATAAAAAAATGATATGAAATTATCTCATTGCTTAGGAACAACCGGTGTGTGTGTTTAAACAAGGCTCCAATCAATAGTTTCCTGGGGAAAACTGTGAGATAGCTGACCTTCACAAACCCAGAGACATCTCTTTCCTAACACAGATTATTTGTCTAATGATGGAAAGCGATGACCTGTAAATATAATAGAACTTGTTCCTTGTGCTTATACCTGTTATTTGGATTTTTAAAACGTGATAACTCTTTAAAGTTGAGAACTTTGTCTTTTCTCTCTCTGAAAGAGTAGGATTAGTCTAAATACAAAGTCAAATTTTTAGACAGAAAACAAGAATTCATTCATGCCACAGCGAACATCTTAAAATCTGTGTATTTGTCCTGGGGCAAATTAAAGGTATTCTGCATTTTAGTTTAACAAATTGCAAAATTCTCTAGCTGCTCTGTTTAGGGGATCTTTTCCTGGTTTTTTTCTTTCCTTAGCCAGATATGAAATGGTAATGATGTGGTAGTTGCTTCTCACTCTGCAACCGTGTTTCTTCCAGATGAGCTGGTGACACAGTACGTTTCAGAACTACAAAACACAGAGGAAATGATCCGTTGTGGCTTTTCACGAGCTCTTGGGGCCCTTCCAAGGTTTCTGCTGAAGGGCAGGCTCCAACAGGTGAGAAAACAGGATCATTGGAATGAGAAAGAGGGCACTCTGCCTTTTGAATGAAACCTGTGACAGTAATCAAATAAATAATAATGGTCATAATTAAAGGTCTTTGTCAGAAGGGTTTGAATCCTAATGTACAATAACTCCAGAAAATCATCATGAGTTGAGCTTGCCATAGTTTCTGATAATTAATGTTTAGTCCTGCTTTGGTAGTGTTAATGGAAGAGCCAGAGGTTGAATTATCCCTCTGCGGTTGGACACTGGTCCAAAGGGAGGAGGGAGCCATGAGGGCCATGAGGTGAGAAACCAAACTCTGTTGCCTGCTTTCTTTCATACAGGCTTGAACTCATTATGATGCAATATCTAAATTTAACACCATAAAATATATTGGATTTAAATATCTCAATCTTTGTATCTTTTTCAGGTTTTGGAAGGTTTGAAGAAAGTTACCTTAATTTCCCCTGAAGATGTGAGCTTCGCAGAATCCAGAAGAGATGCCTTAATAGCAATTGCAAAGTATGTTCATCATCTTTATTTTTGTCTAATTGGAATTCTCCCTCTAAAATCTTTCTCGTGATCATTCTGCTTTCTGGTGGGAGCTGGTAGCATGAGTTTTGAAATCAGTGACAGTGATTACACACACCTTTTGACGCAGGACTCTCTGCATCTCCATTATTCATTTATTTTGGATTCGGAGGATTATCACACACCTGAGGATGGAGTGCAGCTCTGATGGTGGTGTAAGATTTTTATCAATTAACTGAGTACCTAGAGTATATTTTAAAGTTTGCCTTTCTCATGGGCTGCAATTTAATGAGCTTTGCTGAGGAATATATCTTTTTTCCACCATCTTACAAAGATTGAATTGGTTTAAAGGAATTGTGCTTTTTCTTTAAAGGAATATTTTCCATGTTGACATGTCACAGTGCATTCAGAGCTAATATTATCATAGTACACATGTATATTTTATGCTCTTAGACTTTTACAGTACAAAAAAAAGGCATGTCTTCAAGGTAAAGGAGTTTAATCTCAAGTTCAGTGTACATTGTGTTGGCCCTTTGCTCTTCTTGCACTGTAAGAAGAGTTCAGACTGACAGGTACTTGAAGCATGGTCTGTGTGTAGTTCAGCAGACATGAAAGCAGCTTGCTTCCCTGCTGAGATTTTAGCTTTGCCAGTGTTCCTTGAAACCCAAACACTGCTCAGAAATTCCCAGGTCAGGTACAGCTCAGTAGGCTCAGAAATATTCCTCGTTCCATCTGTAGCAGGTGTTACAGGTGTTTGGAATATTTTACATCTGGGGAGTTTCATTAAGCAACATAACAAAGCTTCATCCTTACATTTCTCCTTGCTAGTGTTGTGATTTTGTCCCCCACTGCCGGTTCTTTTTTCCTCTTCAAAGGGTTTGCCAGACAGTGGGTGTGAAGGGAGGAGGCTCCCGGGAGGAATTTGTGTGCAGGGATAATGTGGATCAGATTTACAGGACGCTGCTCAACTGCATGACCGACTACACCACGGACAGCCGGGGGGACGTTGGAGGATGGTAAGGTGTCCCACAGACTGGGACTTCAACACAGGGGCTGGTTTGATGTCTAATTAAAACCTGATGTGTTTCCAAAACCTAGAAACAGAGAGCTCTCAGGCTTTTGGAGGTTTGAGGAAAGGCAGGAATCCACTGCGGGAAGAGAAGTAGAAAGTGAAGGATGAAGATTTGGTTGTCCCTTCCTCAGAGTGGTAGGGACTGATGTGGCTAACACTGAAGTTCAGCCTTATTCTGGGTTTGTGGATGGCATTATTTTCTATTAGTGAACATCAGGAATGTCGTCAGTTGCAAAAAATACAGGGATTTAAAACATTACTTCTTTTTCAAATGACACGTTTGGTGCTGCTTGAACTCTCCTGCTGTACATTCCTGCTGTGGGGATTTTTTGCCAGGAGAGGGAGCAGCTGTATAACATGTTATAAACCTGTTAGTGACACATTTTCAAGGTTGGTGACCAACTGAGATGCATCAAAAGTTTATAAATTGTACTGTGGCATCACTGACTTTTTTCTAAGTTTAAGGTTTCACTGATTTCAGCTATGAGGCTGCAAGAGTAAATCATAAGTCTGTAGGAATGTATCTGCTGATGTGAAATCTATAGAATAGGTAGATTAATAAGTTAAACTTAATGAGATTAATAAGATCTTAATAATATTAAGTCTGTAGCAGTCCTAATTTTATGACATTCTTCAGTCTTCAAGGTTCCCCTGATATATAAAGATTCAGTATATAATACTGCCTTCATCTGAGTACTCTCTATTCCTTCAGTAACAGTGATCTCGAAAGGCAAGTTCTAAATGCATGACCCAAAGCACTGTAAAGGCTCATGTCCTTCTTTGGGTTTGTGTTTCATTTCCAAAGAAGCTCCAGCTGGGGATGTGTCATCACCTGCTGGGTTGGCAGTTCTGCCATCTTTGAATGGGAGAGATCAGGAGGAGTTCACGTTGTTCACTTCATCCTGTGGAATTCCACGAGGTATTACAGGGTGAGAAAACCATGTGAGTGATGGATCTTAGAGACCAAGGAAATACACTCTTGTCAGGGTACTTTTCTGTGTGTATTTATGAGGGCAATTATTCCCAGTCTGAAATAGTACTTGTTAATAAAAAGGATTAAATTATCAGAATTCAGGAATAAGTCCAATATCTGCAGATTTAAAATACGTGACACTTTTGATGCTGTGTAAAAGCCTCAGAGCAGATACACTCACTCCTTGTATAGAGGATTCATAAACTAAGTAAATTAATGTGGTAAATTAATTTTAGTTGTCTTTTATTTGTTGAGATTTGATTTTGAGTAAAATGCTGGCTTTGAGAAAGACTCCTTAATCTTGTTGCCTTAATCCATAATTTTAATTGGAAAGTGTGCAGATATATGTTACTTTTTGATCTGACTCTATAAAGTATCAGCCTTGCTTAGCAGTGTGGGTGATACTGTTTGTGTGGTATGGTAATGATGTGGTAACAGAGATATATTCCACCTGTCTGGCAACTGGATGAAGTGTCTCAGGGTACAGGGATTTGTGTTCAGGATTACGTTGATAGTTCAGCTCTAGTACCTGGCTCTGCTTTTGTTACATTCCAGGCAGGAAGGGGCAGGTGCCAGAAAAGTACTGGGAAGGAGTAATTTTGCTGATTGAAAAGGTTTTATTTTCTCAATTCATTGAAGTTGTTGCCTGAGAGCGCCGAGTCACACGGGGTGTTTGTTTCGTTTCAGTCGTATCTGTGCGGGGTGTTTGTGTGAAATATATGGTTTAGACATTTTTTGGTCACTGTCCTCTTCTTTGAAGGGGGTTTTCAACAATATATGAAAGTGGCTGCAGCAGGCAGATCCTGCTGGTCCCTGTCCAGATCTGGTGGATAACAGGAGGTGCCAAACGTGCATCGTGAGAGTTTGGGAACTTTTTGATCAGACGCAAATTTGTTACGTCCCGTTCAGAGCTCTGTCCTTGACTTCACTGTCATTATTTTATTTGATAGCCCCAAGTTTGCTTTAAAAAAAAGAAAAACCGGTTAATTACCATGGCATTCTCTCCAGGATTCCTCGCTGGGCTGGAACAGGGGGCAGTGATGTACATCTGTAATCACTGAATGAGAGCTACTGCAACACACCCTGAAGCCGCCTCTTGCCTTGTGTAGGGAGGAGAGTTGTGATTGTGCTTTTTTTTTGTGCAATATGTACAACTATGCACATGCTGGAGCTTTTCCTTGCCAGCAGTCATTGGGCAGTTTATACCACAGTTAAACCTCAGTTAGTACTTGTGCTCTGGGAGTCACTGTCAGGGTGAGATCTCAGCAAGAATTAGAAATAACTGCCCTGTCGTTGCACAGAAAGGGAAGTGTCAAAGCACAGAGATATTTTGTGCCATGGTAGCATTGGGCAGTTTTTAATTGAGGAGCCTTGTCCCTTTAGCACTTGCACTACAATATTTACAAACATGTTGGGAAAGTACACAGGGCAAATAATCCAGCCTGAGTTAATACTTGGGGGTTTGGATTTTCCCTGTTTTCTGTAATGGTGCCCAGCACTTCAGCCTTCAGCCCTGGCTGGTAAAACTGTCGTAGGACAGGGAAATAGAACCAGAGGGCAAGAAGTCAGAGAACAGGAGGTGTGTTTGACATCTCCACCTTAGAAGAGAAAACAAAGATGCAAACTAGTGAGGATCAAGAGCAGGTCATTCCAGCCTGTGCAAGGAGCTTTCCCTTCTGTCAAGAGGTGGGAGGGAGGTGAATGAGTCTCTAATACAGGAGACAGAAAATGTAAGAGCAGCAATACGGGGTGGGGAGGCAGAGAAAAGGAAGAGATCCTGAGCTTTGTGCTTTCAAAATGAGGCAGATACTGGAGTAGATAAGGACCTGGCTGGGTATAATTAGGTATTCAATCCAGCTTCCACATCTGAGAGCTCCCACCGCAGTTCCCCACACCTTATTGTTTATCCTTAGTCTTTGTCTTCATTTCAAAACAAAACAAAGTGAAGTTGTTCAAAGAAATCCCGAGGAAATTAAATTCTCAACACCCATGAAAATTCAAATATGCTTTGAGCACTAAATTATTATTTTTATTTTCGAGGTTCTTGGGCAATTCCAGCCAAAAGCAAGTCAAGAAACACGTAAATCAGAGGGGGAAGTGGGATCCTTTCTCGCAGCAAATTGTTGGCTGCTGAAGGCTTTTGTGGCCTCTCAAATATCAGTGTTTTCTCATTCTGTTTCTTCTAAACCATTGACTAAGATGGAAAGATATGCCATTTCTGTGGAGAGACCTTGTCTTTGGTGTGTAATTTTTGTCTTTCTGTAATGGAATCGTGGGAAAGTTTCACCAACTTTACTCCCCATATGCAAACTTTACCTTTCTTTTGACAGATTGTTTGCTGGGACATGTCTGATCTGTCTGCAGGTGTTAGACATGAATATCCAAGTCAGATACTATATGAAAAAATGGGAAAACATACGTTGATGAAAGACTGCCAAACTTGTATTGAGCTGCTTTGGAAAAAGTGACGTAATTTACCTTTTTTACTATTATAACAAATGTCCCACCCAGTTTTAGATTGCATCTGCAGCTATTTGGAAAATAGAAAGAGGAGTATTTCTTTTCACAGGAGGCAGGTGTACCTTTTCAAATGCTTCCCCCCCCCCACCTTTTTTTAAAGTTATTATTTTGAAAGGATGACATTGTCAGGAGTGACTGATGTGATGAATATGTTGGGCCTGGACTCTGCAGGGTCGTGTAACCCCCTGAGGATGTGTCGTATGGCCCTTGGCTGAAGAACGTGAAGTTTTACCAGTGCCTGAACTGCTGATGTTAGGCACTGGTAGAACTGTGTAGCTCCTCTGTAGAGGAGCTGTAGCTCCTCTGTAGCTCCTCTGATGGATCTCTGTTCCCGCAGGGTGCGTGAAGCTGCCATGACCAGTTTGATGGAGGTGACGCTGCTGCTGGTCCAGAACGAGGCAGAGTTAATTAATGCCAGCATGTATGTAATTGTGCTGTTTCTGTGTCCCATCTCTAGAACTGCATTCCAGGCCACACAGGCTGGTACACTGTGTGCTTGTACAAGCACTGCTTGTCCATTGAATTCTCCTTTACTGAGTGTGACACAGCCTTTGGTAGAAGTGTGTCGAGCCCATGCAGATGTGGAGGATGTTGTGTCTGCTTTTCAGAGATTAACTGAGAGAACCTGGATGGCAATCCCACCCTTGAAATAAAACACACCTGTGGGATTTGGGCTATACCTGCCACCTCTGTGGAGCTTGCCAGTGTTGTTCACTTTAGTACAAACCAAACCCTCCCACTTATCCTGAGCATCACATCATTAATTTGGAGTGTGATCAAATGCAGGGATGGGTTTGCTTTTGTTTCTTTGCAGAATTATTAGGAAGGAAATACATATATATTTTCCTCCAAACTATAAAGCACTTTGTTATTTTTTTGGATGAAAGGTGGGGCAATAAGTGTAAAAGGTGGATGAAATACTACGTAACATTAATGTCATGATGGCTTTTGATTAATATTGATCTGTGGAAAATAAAGCTTTAAGATTCTGGCACCACAGGGGTGTCTTAAATCACTTGTAGGTTCATGCTGAAAAAATCAAACCAGAATAGTTTCATAGCAGGATTGTTTTGATTTCACCGAAACAATTTAAATACACATTCTGCTGCTTAAATTATGTGATTAATTGTTTTCTTCTTTGTAGCTGCAAGCAGATTATGTGCTGGCTGGCTCAACAGTCAGCTGAAAAAATAGATAAATTTCGAGCTCATGCAGGATCTGTGTTCCTGACCCTCTTACACTTTGACCATCCTCCAGTTCCACACATCCCTCACAGACAAGAGCTAGAGAGGATATTTCCAAGGTGAGATATTGAAAAATGTATCCTAAACCAGTGAAATAAAAAATGAATGCACACAGTTAGACCTAACACATGCCACCTGATGTAGATTTTGGGCCCAAATGCCCAGTCCGTGTGTGGAGGTGCTGTTAGTCAGGATTTCATTGAAGTGTCCTGTCAATGTGCATGAACTTATTTTTTTCCTTGACTGGAAAACACTGATTGTTCGTAATAATAATTTTTAATTAATTACAGTGTTTTAACTGAGCTCTAGTTGAAGTAGTTTTCCAAGATGGACTTTCTAGTTAAAGCAACAGTGAGAGCAGCTCATTCCTGGATGGTGATGCTGATACCTGACTGGGATGAGGAACATCCAGCTCTGTGTCCTCGTTCTGTGTGGTTCAGGAGAATCTCAACCTGCTCTGACACCAAGTGCTCTGTCTGTGAGGCTGCTGATGGAGCTGGGAGAGGGAGGGTGTTGGTTTTTCCTGGGATAAGTCTGTCTTTGGATCAGTCTTTGAGTAGCTGTTGATGGGAGAGAACTTGGGATGGAACTCCAGAAAGAGAACTTGTCTTCTGTGTGTGGAGAAAAGTGCCTGGGAAAAGGAAACTGTGGTTCCAGCTCCTTACCAGAATCAGAAGAAGGACTTGGAGGTTCCTTCACTTCACTGGCAGTGGCTGAAGCTTTTTTCCCCATACGCTCAAAGACCAGTGTTTAATGTGATTTTTGGGGAATTCAGAGCCTTTCTTCACTGACCCAAAGGAGCCATCCCATGAACGCGGGGAGGAGAAAGGCAGTGCGCTCGTGCAAGATTAATTTTTCCTCTCCCTTTCCCCAGGTCAGAGAAAGAGACTCTGAACTGGAATGCTGCATCTGAAGCTTTCCCCCGGATCACCCAGCTCCTGGGATTGCCAGCCTACCAGTACTACGTGCTGCTGGGGCTCTCGGTGTCCGTGGGGGGACTCACAGAGACCACGGTGAGAGCACGGGCCGGCTTTGCTGCTCGGCAGGAGGGGGGTCAAATTGTTGCCTCGAGTGTGGAGTGCCTGCCAGTGGGTATTGCAGGTGGTGGTTGCTCTGAGAATTCAGGTTCTTTTAAAGAAATCAAGTCACACTTTTGAATCTGATGGGCTTCTTATTTATAGCTTTGAAAGTATAATTGGTTTGATGAGCATGCAGGGAGCAAGGAGTGAGGGTGCTTTGTTTCTCCTTTCCTGGCCTGACGGAACCCAAGAATTCTAGGCTCTGGGGTCCCTCAGCTCCCAGCTCTGTGCTGACTCTCCCAGCTGGGAACAGAGGCAGAGCCCTCAGCTCAGAACAAGGTGATGGCTCTTCTCAAACGAGGTGAAAACCTGTTTTCATTTGCCACCTGATGCAGTTGTTAACTATTAGTTGTCAATGTGTGTTAACAGTATGCACAGATTTATTTATTTTTTTTTACTTTGATACATTTTCTGCTAAAGTACCAGAAGTTCCATTACAAAGAAATATCATTCAAGTGTCTCAGTCTTCTGAGCTTTGCAATCACTGTTTCATTCTTCTGGCATGAACAATCTCTTTTATCACTGGCTTTGGCAGTCTGTAATGCTGCCAAATTCTTCCCAACTCGGTTGTAATTTTAGTATATCCTTCTGTCCTTATATTACAGCTTGCATTGGTAGTTTCAGAAATCTTGGTTTCAAGATATTTGGCTTTGAATGTTTTTTTGTGATTTGATGTAGCCAAAGATGTCAAATATAAGAAAACAACTGTTGGGGTAAGGATATGGTTCAATATGACACCACAGAAATATCAGACCAGGAACAGAGTATTTTGGACTGTCAGTTGAATCTTTAAATCCCAGTGGTCCTGTAACAGGAGGAGGCTGTGAGTCAGCACCCCAGCAGTGGTTAAGAATGTTTCTAATTAAGATTTCCATCTCAAATTAAGAGAGTTGGTAGAAAAGTGAAAAGGTATTGGGAAACAGTTTTTGTGGAGAGAACAGCTCCTGCTGGGTCACAGGAAGGAGGAGGTAAAATCACCTTGAGCTTGTGGCTTCCCCTTCTGAGTCACAACGAGCCCAAATGATGGGTTTTTGCCTGCTCTTGTGGGTTCTGCTCTTGGGATCAGGAGAAGTCCATAAGCCTTTGGGTTTAATGTAGCTGAGTATTGTCAGTGCAGTCTCGTGTATTTAAACCAATTCTGAGCATTTTAATGTTTCTAAACTGGCAACTAATTATATAGCAGCAGCTATTTTAAAACTTTGGAAACGTGTGTGTGGGTTTGTGACAATAATTATGGGACAGACAATGTAACTCTTAACAGATTTCGTTGATGGCAAACATGCACATGAATTTCAGCTTTCAGTCAAATGCAATTATAGGAGGCTCCACCAAAGCCAAAGTTATTTAAGTATAAAAAGGAGGAAAGTTGTGGGGAAACAGACATTCTGGCTGCTAACTGAGGTCGGGGAAAACTCTTATTCAACATTTTAACTTTTTTTTTTTTCCCCTTTTTTTAAAGTCTTGGGTGCATTTGGTTTTGAAAAGTGGGAACTTGTAGCTCCCTTCCCTTTGTTGCCATCTGCCAGTGTGTAAAGGGAAACTTTCAGCACTGTTTTCAAACTCTGATTTTGAAATGTTAACTTTCTGTGACCCTGCAGTTTTCCTTAATGCCAAAGGCCTGTTCTGGTTAAACTACTCTCAAGGGCTTTGGCTTAAGAAAGATGATCTAATTCTCTTTGGAGTCAGCTGGAAGTGCAAGGGAGGCACCAAATACAGGGTACTTACACTTGGGATTATAGATGTGTGGTGAATTACATTTAATATCTAAAATGTGATATAGAAGTTAAAATCGCTGTGTTTTATAATAACTTGTGTTCAAACTACTCTGTCAAAGCCTGCAGCTGAATATCCAGGGACTGATTTAAAACATTAATAGCAAATTTTAAGAACTGTTCTCTATTAAATCCATATGAAAGAAGCAGATTATTCAGATCTTGGATGAAGGGAAAGGATTATTCACATATGTGTTCTTGCAGTAACATGTGTGTGTTCCCTCCCTTAAAAAATGTCTGTGCACATGCACAAAAATAACTGTGCCCGTGCTCACAAGGACATGGAATTCGGGAGTTGGAAGGTTCTCCTGTAAACTGTGAGATAATCTGAGTTCAAATGTCCATTTGTCTTTTAGTCATCTCAAGGAATTAGCAGGAGAAAGGCTCTGCTGTAATTCCGTGGTCAGTGCTGTTTTTCCCCAGTTGAAATTGCTCAGTAGTATATTTAGCAAGAGTAGTTCTTTGTTTGGCATTTTAAAGAGTTTTTCTGGAATGAGCCATGTGGGGTCTCTGAAGAGCTTTGGTGGAAGGATTGTAGCTGGAGCACTGGAAGTAATCTGGAAAAACAGAAGATGCCATTCCCAGTGGGATTTGGCACTCTGCTCCATCACCACGGTTCAAAGGGCACCTTCTCTGTGTAAAAGAATCTTCTGATTATCCATCTGGCCCACAATGGTGCATATTTCTTATGGCTGCGTGAAACCCCCCTCAGGGTGTGGAGATCAGGACTGTACAATGCTGCTCTTTCTCCAGGGCACAAGCCCTGCAGTTGCAGGGGTCAGGATATAAATTGATCTAATTTAATTATTGGACTATACTGCATTTAAAATTTTGTTGAAGCACAGAATGTCCTTCAATGTTATTCCCCTTTCCCACATAAAGAATGAAAATTACATTTTAAAATGTTGTAGAAACTGAAAGTAAAACCTTTAAAAAAAAAACCAAACCAAAATGGCAGCAACCTATTCTGAACATTAAAAAGTTCCTCCCAGTCCAGTACCAGGGCTGTGTTACAGTGTTAGATCCTACAAAGGAAAATGCTGGGACATTGATAGATGATGTTCTAAAACATCTGGTTACTGGGACAAATTGTGTGCAAATTAATGCATATTTGGTTTGAAGAAACAGGCCCTAAATCCTGTTTCCTTTGCTGACAATTCTTGAGCAAAATACACCTTAGAATAATTCCTGGAATTCTTTTCTTAAGGAAAAAAATAGTGTGAATTACGGGATTCATACTTCATGTAAAGTATCACCGGTTTGAGTCTCAGAGCTACTGGCCTCTGAAGTTTTGATTTATTGAAGGAGTGCTGTAAGTAAAACAAAGGGGACATGGTTTCACTTGGGCTCGTGTTTAAATGATACACCATTTTTCTCTGCAGTTACTGTAAAAACAGCTCCTGCCACCTCAGAGCTGTGAACGTGTCGATTAGAAACGATCCGGACCCGGCGTTATTTGCGGAGCGTGACGTGGTTCCTGCTGCACGTCACAGGCCTGCCCTGGCCCTGAGAAGGTCTTGCCCTGTGGAAATGCTGCTTGAAAACTGCAGGGTTTGGTACATCTGCTGTGCCTTCCCAGGAGTTCCCCACTTGGCTTCCATTTGGGTGCGTTGGGGCTGAGGCTGAATTTTGTCAGGAGACCTGGGGCTCCCAGGAGACTGGAGGTGGGAGAGGGACACCCACTGGGGTCTGTCCGTCTGCTGAACATCTCCCATCATCCAGGATCTTCTTTTTTCATCATGTTCCAATGTCTTTTTCATCAAGTCTTTCCAAAATAGTGCTGCAAAGTACAAACCAGAGCCCATGTGTGCACTGGGCATCTTAATCACAGAGATTTTGGATTCTCTGCTACAAACTGGGATTTTGGATACTCTTTTATAAACAGGATGCCTAAGATAATATTTTTTTTGGCCATATCATTCCCACTTGCTGCCTCAGAACTGGTTTTAGCAGTATTGTGCTTCAGTTTTGCATCAAACTCGCGGGGAACAATTTCACGAAGGTTTGTGCCCAGAGCTCCACGTGCCTCTCCACTTACTGCAGCTACACCTCCTCATACTTTCCCATGGTTCAGGAGGTAAAATCCTTAGGACTTTAATTTTATCATCAGATGAATGGTCCCTATGAACACTTTGCTGTATCATGTATTGCCTGTCACTGCAGTGTCTACTATTGGCTTAAATGTTGGGGGAGTCAAGCCTTGACAAACCCTGGTTTTACTGTTTCATAAGAACAAGGTCATTCTCAGGCCTCCTCTCAGATTTGTATCCAAAGTTGTCCCAGTTCCAACCCATTAACCTCCTAATTTCCTCTGGCAGTCCTCGTGGAACCCCGGGGAAAGGGAAATGTCACACATTTGTGTGGAGTGAACTCGTGTTCTGCATAGGTGAGGAAGACATTTGGAAATGCTCTTCTCTGCAAGTACTCAGGAGCAGTTAATGCTCAGATACTGAATCCGGGACAAAAGGAGTGATCACCTGGGGGGAAATCAGGAGATTTAACTTGTTCATGTCATGGTATCTTGTTATGTTGGAGCTTCTTCCAGTAGTTGCTGTGATCTATACTGACTGTTGGGAAAATGTCCCAGTTTTAAATCTCCCAAGCAATTATGTGATGGCTTATCCACACCATACCATTACATTGTTTAATTCCTGGCTGTCTTCCTTCTCCAGTGTTCTGATATCCTGCTGCTCTGCCCTGGCTCTGCTACCACCTGTAGCCGTGCTTGTTGCCCTTTTCTTTCGTGCCCATTCTTGCCTTTTCAGTCATTTGAACTGCAGGAAAAGCCTTGAATCATTCAGCTTCCTTCAAACAGTGGTGTGGGATCTGAGAGGTAGTTCAAGAGACAAAAGAAATTGGAGAGAAAATGACACCTTTTTAAGATGTTTTTCTGGGATGGTCTGGACAGACCCTTTCTTCTTCTTACCATTGATCTCTGCTCATGGAGGGTGCCAAGTCAAAATATTTCTTCTTTATTTACAGTAGTCTTAAATGCACAGATTGGTTTAAAGGGCAGTATATAATAATTAAACAGATTTTAAATTTTCAGGAGATCTTCCTTTTACAGTTCTATATCCTGTGAAGTGTCAGGACCCAGTTTATACTGGGCACACAGGGGCACAGCAGCATTGCTTTTGGGGTGTGAAAAACCACACTGGGGTCAGTTCAGTGTAGCTGAACATTGTACAAACTGTACAAATGTTTCAAAAATTTTACTCCAATTTGACTGTCATTTTGAAACTCAGAATAACTGAGTAATTTCTTTCAATTGCTTTCTGAAGAAAAATTTGTGCTGCTGCTTTGCCCAGGATGTTTCACTACAGAACAAATTTTAAAGGCCGCAGACTGTGCTGCTTCCCAGGATTGCTGGGCTGGGCTGTTTGCAGGTAGGATAAAGCTTTGGGAAACTAGTTCAGAGTTTTGATTCAAGGCTAAAATGTTCCTTGTTCTTGTTGTTCTGAGGCACCCATTAACGTTACTGATAAGAAATTTAAGTGAGATAAAATGTGTGAATAGAGATTCCTCTCATCTGTTTTTGGGAAGACGTTTGTGACATTTCTCATACTCATCCAGTATTTTCTTTTCTTTTCTTGATGAAATGGTCAATCCTCGGAGGGGCTCAAAGAGCCATCAAAATGCTCTGTGAGAGCTTCAGAAAGAAAATCTCCCCTGACTGGGCAGGCTGACTCACTGCTTACAGCCCCCTCTTGACCCAGCAGAAAATCATTTAAACTAAAACTAAAAGAAGTTGGTATTGCAGAACTGATCCACCCCACCTGCCCTTCCCAAAGCCCCCCCCCCAACCATCACCCCCTTCCCCAAGGGACGTGACCAAGCCCCAGCAGGACGGATAATCCTCACATCAGAGTCAGGAGGATTCAGGAATCTGATTATGTTCATCCTTGATGAGATATTTTCCTTCGAGGGAATTTCTGTAACAAAAAAAACCCAAAAAAACCCCAAACAAACCCACCAAATTTGTCTTGTCATCCTCAAGGAAGTAAATTTTGTTTTTAATTATTTTTATTTATTAATAATACATTTTAAAAGATGAGGCTGGAAACTAAAATTCCAACCTCTCTCAGAAGTGGAAACTCTCAGCATTAGCAGGGATGTTGGTGGAGCCTCTTGCAGCCCTTGTCCCTTGGTTCCAGGGTGCACTGGGAGCTGTGGGAGGGCACAAATCCCCCAGGAAAGGGGATCCCACAGAGACTGTGGCTGCTCCCCCATACACGGCAGGTCCCTGAGGGAGCAGCTGGGCTGGTAAACACGGCAGCTCCTGGAGATCATGGAAACATGGAATGGTTTGGGCTGGAAGGGACATTAAAGGTCATCCAGTCCCACCCCCTGCCATGGGCAGGGACACCTTCCACCAGCCCAGGTTGCTCCAAGCCCTGTCCAACCTGGCCTTGGACACTTCCAGGGCTGGGGCAGCCACAGCTTCTCTGGGCACCCTGTGCCAGGGCCTGCCCCCCTCCCAGGGCAGAAATCCTGCCAGTATCCCGTTAGGCGTGGGGAGCTGTGAGTGACGCTGCAGCCTGTGCGGGGTCACAGCCCGTGGGGCCCCGTGGGCCGTGTCCAGCTGAGCTCTGAGCGTCGGCACCAACCCCTCCCCTGCCATCTTTCTGAGCTGGCTGATCAGCACAGTGAAGTTCAACCAACAGTCGTTATTTCTGAGTTGTTTTTAATTTTTAACCCGAGTTTACTGCTGGTTTGTGTGGCGAGCAGCTTGTCTGCATGGTTCAGTTCCATCAGCTGTTTAGTAAATATTACCTGGTGAACTCCTTGCGTGCTCTTTAACTTTGAGAGTCATAACAGTGTTATTACTTGAAGTGAAGCAGGATAATCGTAGTGGTTTGGGGATGTTTTGTTTTGAGAGAAAAAAAAGAACAACAGACCTTTCATGTGGTCTTTTTTTCCTGCAATGGCAAAACTTTAAAAGGAGAAAAAAACCCTCTTCCTTGAAAAAGGATTACTGAGTGTGAAATAGCCATGGTCCTGTTGGAGATGGTAACTGATTTATGCCAGTGGCTGCTTTGGGACTGTGTTCCCAGCGGGCAGGGACGCGGCAGTCCTGCACAGCCGTGTCTGTGTGTGTGGCAGTGGGTTTTTCCCTGTCCTTCATTGGAGATTCCTTCTGTTCCAGCTCAGATACTCTGCCCAGAGCCTGTTCGACTACATGAAGAAAATCCAGGGTGATGCCAGTGCTCTGGAGGGTTTCTGTGAGACGCTGCTAATGGTCTTTGAGGACAACCTGCGGAATGACAGGTAATGGATTTCCTTGGCTTTTTTCCCTTCAATAGCAGGTGTTGGCAGTCAGATGTGTGGCACATCAGTTTAAATCTGCCTGGATGGGGTGTGTCTAGCCATGTGCATTTGCTTTAACACATCTGGGTTTTGGAACAGCAGGACCTTTGGTAAAATGTATAACCAAGGGGTGATGGTAAAGTATTTTGCATATTCAGATTTTACAGTGGTTTGGGTTGGAAAGGACCTTAAAGCTCATCTTGTTTCGCCCCCTGCCATGGGCAGGGACACCTTCCCCTAGCCCAGGTTGCTCCAAGCCCTGTCCAACCTGGCCTTGGAAACTTGCAGGGCTGGGGCAGCCACAGCTTCTCTGGGCAACCTGTGCCAGGGCCTCCCCACCTTCACAGGGAAGGATTTCTTCCAAACATCTAATCTAAATCTCCTCTCTTTCAATTTGAAGCCATTCTCCCTTGTCCCAGTGATATTTTATTTTTATTTTGTTTCTTAACTGTTGCAATGGGACCATGGCTGTGGTTATTCCAGTTGGTTCGTTTGGTGTCGTGACTTCTGATGCAGTCTGTGGAATACACTGTTTGTATTCTAGAAAATAAGTGAATATTTTCTGCTACTGTTAATTGTGTTTTCAGGACCCCGCAAGTGTAAAGCAGGAGTGTTGTTAATTAGGTTTTTTCCTTTTGGCTGGGAGGGAGTGTCCCCTCAGCCAAGGAGGGTGGTTCAGCCAACACACACAAGTTCCCGAGCAACCCTCCTCTCTGTAAGCCAGGGTTCTAATTTAAATATGTGAAGGTACCCAGGATGTTTCTTTCTTTGCTTCTGATTAAAAATAGTATATATCTGTTTGCCAGGGAGTGTTATTTACACTGTTGAATCATTTTCTTTCCTCAGGGTGTCTGTGCCTCTCCTGACAATGCTGGACCAGCTGCTGGCAAATGGCTGCTTCGACACGTTCACTGAGCAAGAGAAGTAAGTTGCTGGGTGTCTTTCTGGCTTATTTTCCACCAGCCAACAGGCCTCTTAAATCTTACCCTGGGTTATTCTAGGTGTGGGTGCATATTATAATGTTTTCATTTTCCTGAAGTGGGACAGCTGAGACCCTTGCAAGGCTCTTGATGAAATCTTGGACTCTCACATCAGTTACTGGTTCGTTGTTTAACAACCAGGACATTAATCAAAGTCAATTCACATGTTTTACCTGGCATACTTGTACCAGTATCAGATCCATTCTTGCCTTTTCCAGCTTCCTAAATCCACGCCATTTGGAGTGCATTCCTTGCTGTACTGGGAGCCTGGAGTACTGGCAGTGTCCTGGTTTGGTGCTGCAGAAGAGTGGGTGCCTACAAGCTGTGGCTTCCCCAGTCTCACTGCCATGGTTAATGTGAATATCTCTGAAGAAGTTAATTAAGATTCTAATAGAATAATAAAAAAGACACATCCAGCTCTTCCCCTCCAAGTTCAGTCTTCTGGAAAGTATTTAGTTCAGCATGAGTAAGATATTCCAATGTGAAATCATATTTTTTTGCAGATGTTTCAGGAAAGAATGATTTTAATTTCAGTAATATTAAAATCTATTCCACAAGCTCTCCCAGGCAGCATTTTGGCACATCTGCAGATATTTGCAGAACTGTACAACGTGGATCCTATGAGCACATGTCCAGGACTGGGAATCCGTTGCTTCAAGAATTGCTCACAGCAGCTAAATTTGAAAAACATGTATCATTCTTAAAGTTTTAATTGAGCCTACTCTTGTCTTGAAGTGTGGTTTTAGATAATCTTTCTTAAATTGCATTTGGCAGTCTCTGTTTGAATGGGAATTTAAAATGAGTCAAAGACAGATGGAATGAATATTACTTTTTCATTTTGTAATCATGCCAGGGATCTGGGGCTTCCACACGGGCTCCAGGCTTCCCTGCTGGGGAAGGTGATAGATTATGGGTGCAAAACCCAGGTAAAGTGTTGTCACTAAACAAAAAGCACGTGGTGGCATCACTGGCTTTGCTGTGTGAGTGGCTCAGACCTTGTGGTGTCTTTGTGTAAAAGACCTGAAATAAAGTCCACGGCAAATGGGAAGGAAAGATTTTGAAGCTGATCCCGAGATATTTCTTCCAGTTTGGTGATGAAACCAAAGAAGAAAATTAATAATGAAACAGCCAAGTGGATCGTTCTCATGTCAAGGGAGCGAAGTGCTGGCCTGAATTTGTTGTCACAGAGAGTCCTGGAAGGGCAGAGCTCAGGACAGTTTTGGGGACAGCTAAAAAGGTTGGAGAGATTAGTTCCTGCATGTGACAGTATTTTGGTCACATAGGTGCCTTCTGGAGCAGAGGTGACCAGGAGTGAGTTGCTGTGGGTCCTTCACGGGGAGCCAGGGGACTGCTCAGGGCTGGGCTGTGCTCGCAGAGCCTCTGTGTGGGGATGGGTGAGCCCAACATTACGTTAGTGCAGTGTTTGCATTTTGCTACTTTGGTGTACGTCCTTTGGGTGCAGTTAGGGATGGAAACACTGATCCTGGCTCTGAGAAATACACAGAATGAGCCTGAAAATTGAGACACCTCTCAGTGGCCTGAAAAGGCCACGTTTTGCCTGCAGTGCCAGGTAGTTTTCAGATAGAGTGTGCCTGAAATAAGAGGGCTGAGATGTGTGGTTTTCTCCTTCCTTGTGGTGTTTGTTTCCCATTTCATCTTCTTCCCTCATTTTTTACCACATTGGTCTGGGTAGAGTTTTAGCAAGGGAATTGGGATCTAGGTTGTCTGGCATCAGGATTATGCCTAAACCAGCAGCTTAACAGGCAACCGCCACGTTAGAAAAAGGTATCTGCAAATGCATTTGGAAGTTTCTTATGGAAATTGTGCACTGTCCTGGAGCTTGGTTTTCTAATAAAACACCAGCAGTCCAGAGTGGGTAATATCCAGCAGTGCTTAATTTAGCCAGGATTAGGAGCTGGATCCGTGTGACCCCCGCGAGGAGCTCAGTGCTCCGCTGAAAGCGGCTGCCACGGGGTGTCACTCCTGCCCTGCACAGGCAGAACCTGCCGGGCTTCTCCTGCCTCTTCACGCCCTGCAGCTCCTGCAGTTTGGAACATAAAGCTGGATGTTTCTGGTGTCGTTTTACAGCTGAATCTCAGTTTGGGCAGCTCTGTGTGGCTGCTCTGTGATCTCTGCAGGAGGACAAGTGAGCCTCTTTCTCCTCCTGTGTGGAATGCTCGTGTTCAAGTGAGGTGCGTTTGCCACGTGTGGGTTGTTGCTCTGCCAAGGCCCTGCTGAAGTGTGGGGTAAATACCTGTCCTGTAGGGTTGGAAATGAATCAGCTTTAGTGTCACTGGGGTCATCACGAGGCTTTTGGAACTGGCTTGTCTGTTGTGCTTGGCTTAGTTTGAGCTGTAGCATGAAAAGAGCAGCTCTGCCAGTCATTTTCCAGGCTGTTTTTTCTTACTTGTCTTAAGGTGACGAAACCTTGTGTGTCCAGCACGAGAGGTTCCCCCTCCCTTGCCCTGGAGTGGTTTGTAGCACTGCATGAGGAATGGCACTGGAGAACTGCAGCGGCTCCAAGTGCCTTTCTTTCAGCTTGAGGTGGTTCCTCAGTCTGTTTTGCTGCGTGCTCCCAAATTGTACCAAAATAAGAAGGGTGTGTGGAGGAAAGTGGGGGCAAACCATTGCTCCTGGCAGCAGGGCAGGTGTGAGCTGATGTTGGGTGATGCTGCAGCATCACTCACCTGCTGCTCCCCCTGCCCCGTCTGCCCTCCCACCCCAGCAGGGCAGCAATACCATTGCTCCTCCTGATCATAAACCCAAAGCTCCTGATCCCACCCCTGTGTCCAGTCTGTGGAGCTCCACTCATGACAGTGGAGGGAGTGTTCATGGATTAGGGCCTGAGCTCTCAGAAATGCTGCTCTGAACTCACAGTGCTGCTCTCCCAGCTGTCAGCTCGTGCTGGGGGTGGGACAAGGCCAGGCAGGACAAAGGCCAGGGAGCTGAGGCTGCTGGCAAAGTCACTGCTCGTGACTCCTGTGGCTGCAGAGTTCTGCTGCTCCAGTGGGTGAGTGATCACCAGAGGTGCTGAGGTTGCCCAGAGCCCAGATTGACTGTTGGCTCCTTAGGAGCACAGTGAGGTGGGTCTAATAACCACATGAACAGATGGTTTTGGAATGGCAATTCAGGATCTAATGCTTTCTGGAGTAGTAAGTGGCATTTCTCTTTCTCAGTGTATGTATTTTACATATTCAGCAGAAGCATTCTGGTATTCTCTCTACCTTTTTTCTGGTGATCTTGCAGTGCTGTAAGATGGTTTGTGTCCCCATTGATCTCCATCTGGTGATTTCTATGTATTATGTGCTCCTGTGGATTTTTTTAAGCAATTCTACTGCTACTGCATTACAAGCCATAAAGCAAAGATCTGGCAATGGCTGGTGGCTGTTCCAGGGCCGCCCTGAGTGGCACTGCTGAAACCCAGTTCACCTGGAAGAGGGAAAACCAGCACCTTTTGACAGCACCACGTGTGCCCAGTTTACCTCAGGCTTCAGACTGCTGCCTTTTCCCCCGCACCGCCGCTGTCCTGCTGGCACAGTGCCCACACAGGAGAAGGAATTTCCTCAATTTCCTTTACAGAGGCCAAGCTATTTGAGTCATCTGAGATCACACATAGGTTAGGTTTGGTTATTGCAAATGTGGAATTGGCAACTGACAGAAAGGAAAGTGCATCTGTTTTAAGCACAGAATGCTGCTCGTGAGGTTCCCAGTGTTAAATTCAATCCAGATGCTCTTGTTCCAATTGGTCTCTTTGTTGCTCCACTTCCCAGTGATGTCCCTGTTGCTCAACTGGTTTAAATCTCACCTAATTCACTATATTGCCTGGTCTGTGCTGAGAGCCAGGCATGCACTGCAGGGATTGTAATTAGCTGTCTACTCAGGGTCTTTGTGTAACTGCGGGTGGGAGGAGGAGGAATTCCACCAAGGTAAGACAGAACACACCTCAGCATTCAGGGAGCTCTTCCCTCACCCACCCAGACAAACCCATGCCTGTGGACAGACAGACTCATTCATGGGCTGTCATTCTGACCACGTGTAGGCACATTTTTTACCTTGATGGGTCCATGGTTTGTTGTTCAGTGTTTTAACCAAGTCACCATTTGCCAGTTCCTGCTGGGATTTTGTTAAGAATTTTTTTTATGTAATTAAACCCCGCTAACTCTTGTCAGAAAACTCTACAGAACAAGGTGCATTACCTTAACCAAACATCCTGGCACTCCTGGAAACATCTTGTTTTAAATGTTCTGCCTTTCAACAGATGACAGTACCCAGCTCTCTTCAGGAGTTTTTATCCACAGCTTTGAATGTGGTTGCAGAAAATGAATGTTACTATTTTTGCTTTCTGTTTTCCACACACAATGCAGGGAGGTTTCCAAAATACGCAGCCCAGGACTAATTGTGCTCACTAGACAAATATGAAATAGTTCCTTCTTGCATCTATGGCACTTCAGCCTCGAGTGTAGCAAGTAAAAGATTAAATAATTTGAACTGCAATAAAAGCATTAGTCCCTCTTTCCTTCTTTTTAATAGATCCTTGGAATAACTACCAGTACTTGTGTTTGTAGGAGTGTCTGGGAAAGGGCTGTGAGAATCACGTCTCCCAGACTGTGTGGAAAAAGAAAAGAATTTGCTAAATATATTTAAAGATGGCTCCATGGCTCGTCCACAGAGGGGAACTATGAGCCCTGTGTTTAATTACGTTGTCTGGAATCACTGAAGGAATTCGGGCTCTGAAATGGTGGAGTAGTTACGAACAACATTCATCCCCTTTAATGGGAAATTTGGTTGGAGACCTCAGGGAATGACCAAGGCACAGACTAAGTAACTGTCACTTGGTTATGGGATCTGGTAATTCCTGCCAGAGCGTTGCTGATTGTACCACACTCTGGTGTGAACACAAGCCATGGTGAGCCCGTTCTCCTGCATGGACTGGATCCCTCTGGCTAAAAGTTCACTCCTGAGCACACAGGTAGTAGCAATGGAAATTATTAATAGTAATGGCTTCCCTGCCATGTTAAAAAATGAAAAGTCCAATAATGTGGTGGCCAGACTCCCCTGTGTCCTTACCAAAGGCCTCGCAAAGCAGGATGAGCTCCAGGGGAGGAGGCACCTTCTACCCCCAGTGTTTCTTTCCTTGCCTTGGAAAGTTAATTTGGCATCTTGACAGTCATTAAGTATCTTTGAAATTCTACTGAAACTGACTGCTCACCTTGTTTTCTTTCCCAATTTCAGCCATCCCTTCCCAGTGAAGTTGTTTTCCCTGTGTAAAGAAGAGATCAAAAGATCCAAAGACATCCGGAAGCTTCGCTCCAGCATAGGAGTGTGAGTGAATGGAATCAATCTTTCCTCCCAGAAAGTGGGGAATATTTAAATCTCCAGATGCAACAGCTAAGTCTGGTCCACGTGGAATTTAAATGAAAAATGCACGTGAATACACGTGAGCAAATCTTAGACGTGCACTGAAAACATCTGAAAAATGAGTGTCTGGCTTTAGAGTGACAGCCCTCAGTCAGCTCAGGCAGCAGGGAGGGCAGAACCAAAACTTCCCAGTTGGGAAGGACAGTGCTGGGTGAGGAGAGGAGGGAAAAAGGCAGAGCAGGTTCAGTGGCAGAAACTTGGCAACATCATCCCATAACAGTGTCAAGCAGTGGCTTTATTGGCTGCCATTTTATTTCTTTATTGGGAGTAGTTTCAGAGTGCAAGGCAGACCTAAGGGAGCCATAGCCCATCTCTGGTTTCTCCTTGCCCCTGACCTGCCCCCTCCATGCCCAGCCTTCCCTCTGCCCTCACTCTCTATGGCAGAGCTTGGTTCACAGGTGGTTTTTAGCACGGATTTTGGTGCTGCTGGTCAGGTTTAGCCCCACATTTGGACCTGGCACAGCCTGGGGCAGCCCAGTCACCCATAAGCACCTCCCAGACTAACCCTCAGAGTTTGCTTTCCCACAGCACTGAGCTGGGATTTCCTGGGGGCAGCACAGCTCCCCCTCCCGTCCTTTTTCCCAATATATCTTCATCCTGATCCTCAAAATGTACCTGTGCCTTTTCAACACAAGATCTGGTCTTTTTCCTATGTTTTCTAGGTTTTGTGGCCTGATTCAATTCCAAGGAGACATGAGAGAGAAAGTTTTCTTTCAGCTGTTTCTCCTCCTTTGCCATCCCTTTCCTATAGTAAGTACTGAGGACTTTGCATATTATCCATTTGTTCTTTAAAATACAAATAAAAACTAATGTGAAGTGCATTAAAGCAGCATTCTTTTTAACAGGTATTTTAATGTATAGAACAACAGGTTTTATTTCTGGAGGATCTGCAGTGCTGCTCCCTGCAGTGTCCCTGGCTGTGTCCCATGTGCTGCCCTTCCATCTCCAGGCCTTACTGGTTCAACTGGGAGCAAAGCAGGTGGCTCAGCCATTCTTTCTGTTACAGAGCCCCCAGCACAGGGAAGATCTGTTCATCATTTAGTGCTGAAAGCTCCAAGCAGATAAATTACTGTTAGTTCTGTGATACTTCTGAGAGTAGCAGCACAGGAGTAGCTCTGGTTCAAGGAAAAGGAATTTGTTCTGTTTCCATGTTATGTGTATTTGCTCCATGAGGCATCCTGTGCTGGAGGGGCACGATGTAGGAAATGGGGAGAGATCATTTCAGTTTCACATTTTATTGGTATTTTACATCACGAACGTGTTTTGTTTTTACAGATTTAATTTTAGAATTTAATTTGGCACTGCTAGTCCAGAAATAATGCTGCAATTCCTTTGCCTTCCTTTGATTACCATCAGGCTTTTGTCAAGAGAAAAAAATTTTGGTTTTGTTGGAATTCTGCTGTCTTCCAGTTAGCATCTTTCTACCTGTTGTGCTTCAGCAACCAGCCTGGCCAGCTCTGTGTGTGCCCCCCGTGTCACTGCTGACCCTAGCTCTGGGAAAAGAACAGGCACATGAACTGCTCCAGCACCCAGAGCAGGACAGGCTGATGCCAGCTGTCAGGCTGATGCCATCTCCCAGCAGTTTTCCCAAGAGTTTTGCTGATTCTTCCAATCTCCAGCCTGGGAAGTGGGTTTTATGAGCCTGCAGCAACCGAGGGCAGAGCCAGGCTTTGGCTCAGTGAGTCACTGCAGGGAATGTTCCAGTGTTTGAATTCATTCCCTGTGAGGGACAGAGCTGTGGCCTTCCAGATGGGAAATACTGAAGGGTTCAGTGAGAAAGTGTAGGAATTCCTTGAGGTGCAGACATGGAATTCCCTGAGGGGGAGAGATGGAATCTCCTGAGGTGCAAACCCTTCCTGCCGCAAATCCCTGTCAGAGGCAGGAGTGGACCCAATCCAACATGCCAGCCAGTGTGAGGGACCTGTACCAGTAACAGCACTGAGCTCCCCCCTGTGGGTTCTGGATGCTTCCCTAACTCTGCTGTGCCCCTTTGCCCCCAGATCCGGAAGACCACGGCCAGCCAGGTGTACGAGATGCTGATAACCTACGGCGACGTGGTGGATCCTGCAGTCATGGACGAGGTCATGGCCATCCTCAGTGACACCAACTGGTGAGTGCAGCTGTGCCAGACAGAAATAAGAGCTGAAATAATTCCTGAACGAACAGAAGTTGATGCCTTTGAGAGCTGGTGGGGAGGAAGCTGTAAGAAATGATTCCGTAGGGTCATCTATTTAATGCATTTAAAAGCGTTGCTGCAAGGAATTCCTCTGTTCTGAAAAACTATCCAATTTATTCTCCCACTAAAAATGGGATGTGTGAAATCACCACTAGTTAAAGCAAAATACCTATGTTTTTCTAACAGCATAAAAAGGGAGGAAATCTTGGAAGTTTTCCATGAAACAGAGACTGGGCTGTGCAAACAGTCAAACTGCAACTGCACAGACAGTTTCTTGGCATTTATGGCAGGATTTGGGGGAAGGAAGGATCTCTGCAAGCTGGAAAACAACAGAATTAGCAGAACAGCTCAAATCTCCCATGAAATGTAATTACTCAACATGCTACAAGTGTTGTATTCAAGCAAACATTTGGAATTGGAACAGTTGAGATGTTTCCCAGGGATATGATGGCATGAATTAAACAACCACTTTATAGAACGTAACTCATCTTTTTACCTACTCTTACCTGCACCTTTGGCTTCCTCCAAGGGCAGGTGAAAGGGTCCTTTTCTGCATGAGCACAATCCACTGCAGCAGGACAGTGACTTTCAGGGGAGGGGACTGTGACAGGAGCAGGGAACCAGCATTTTGCCACTGGGTTTTTCCTTTCTGCACATTTTAGCAGTGAGCATTATCATCACCTGGGCAGATTGATAGAAGGGCTGCAGGGCTTGGAGATTTGAGGGAATGTGGATTTCTAAGGTACTGTTTAAGTTTATTGCTTTTGCTGCCACGTTAAATATTTTCCCTTGTCCCAGAGCTGGGCCAGGGGGCTGCTGCCCCACCCAGCACAGTTGATACAAGAGAAGAGACAGATATATAAAAAGTAGATAATTTATTTAGTCATTATATTAAATGGCTTTTTGTCTTCATTGACATATCATGGAAACAACATTATCCCAGACAAGTTCAGAGAACAAACACACCTTGAGGCTGGATCACAGATTTGGAGACTCCCTGCTACACTGTTTGACTTTTATGTACTTTCCAGTTTATTTCTGAGCTGGAGCTTAAATAACTTCATATTTGGGAAAAGAAAACTAAGTTTGTTATTGTGAGGGGTGGCTGCTGCTCTTTTTCTGAATTTTCCAGTGCAAAATTAGAGCAACAGTCTCAGTTTTGAAGGATTGGTTGCCAGTAATTCTGCCTGTGGTTACAATTCCTTGTTTAGCTGCACATGGAGGTTTAGGATTGTGTTGGGGGTGACTCAGTGCTCGCTTTTGAAACCTGCAGTTAAGAGCAGACTTGCTCAGAAATTGCAGCAAGAACTTTAACAGAGTTACTGGAGCAGGAGGAGATGGCTGCTGTCACCGAGGGAGGGTTACAGGCCAAAATTAGAAGTCCAGGAAAAGCAGCGGTAGTTCAGCTCTGCTTTTGAAGGGGTTACTACAACAAAGCAGAACATTCCCCCAAAACCACTTCAGAAAAATAAATACTGTGTTTTCACTGTGTCATTTCTAGGGTGTGCCTGGTTTATTCTGGCCTGGAGCAAGCCCTGAGTACCCTCTTGCAGTGTGGCCGTTGCTCTGAGATGAAAGACAAAGCTCGTTTACTCAAAACTTAATTGTTTAATCTTGGTAGATTGGAGCTGTTTACAGAAGAAGAGATTTGAAGCGGTTGCTGAGTGTCAGAGTGAGCTGCTTGTTATCCTCAAGCTCTCTCAGTGCTAAAATAATCATTCGAAATTCTGAATTACACCAAGCATTAAGAGCAGGAAGGCAAATGAGAATTCGTTTGGGGGAAGATGGTAATTACTGGGATACACACATTTGTTCCTTTTGCGACTGCAGAGGGTTTATCACACAGTTGAGACATGCAGAGTTTAAACAAATTACTCTATAAATAATTCATGTTGTTCAGCCACAGGAAGGTTTCCAGGAGTAAATAAGACATGTGGTCCAAGGTGTAAAAAAAGAAAGTTCATGTTATTTTTCACTTGCCTTTTTTTTTGCTTTTTCTCTGTAGTTTTGGGCTCCGTTTATGTGCCAAGAGTTAAATTTGTAATTAATTGCTCGTTTACAGTCATTACTTAAGAAAACCCAAATAAATGTCCTGCTCTGGTGAGCAGGACCATCAGCCCCTCCAGCATTCCAGTTTGAGGGACAGGATTCTGCCACATGGAAAAGAATTCTGCCTGTAGGGATTTGGAACATTTGGGGGCTTTTTTAAACTGACATTTCTGGAAGAAATTATCTCAAGGACATGATGCCATTTCAGAAACTTTTTTTTTAAAAAACTCACAAATTTTAGGTTTGGATTTTTCTATTTCAGGCCAGAGCTTCTGGAGAGTGGAGTGTTCTCCAAATCCAGTAATGTTAGAGGATAAATTAGTGAACTTGTAGCCTGAGGGGTTGTATGAATCAGTGCTACTTTTTGTGATATAAAACTCTAAAAGAATAGTCTTGGACACTTTAGTAGCAACCTGTGGCAGACCTGGTGTGTATTTATGGGTTACCTGGCTTAAGATGGTACAAAAATGTTTCGTTATTCTTAAAGCATGACAGAACAAAAACTCCTAGAATTTGAAATGTGCACAAAAGCACATCATAATCCAGCAGTAACACAGATCACTTAAGATGTATGAATATGGGCACCTTCAGGGTTTAATTTGTGAATTCACTGGCAAACCTTTCCTCCCCCAGGGAAGCAGAACTGCCCGTGGTGAGGGAGAGACGCAACTGCCTCTGTGACCTCCTGAAAGTGCCCAAACCTCAGCTGGTGTCCAAGGTAGGCGTGGGAATGCACTCCAGAGGGCTGTTTGTTCTGGAGCTGTCCCTGTGCTCCAGGAGGGGTGTCCTGAGCCAGCAGCAGAACACGTGGAGTGGCCGAAGCTGCTGCCTTGAGCCCTTCCAGCCTCGTTCCCTGGGAGCATCCCAGGCTGGCAGTGGGACATCTCAGACACCACCCAGCAGGGAGATGATGCAGCACAGATGGTCACTGCTCCTCTGCCCTTCCTGGAGAAAGGAACAAACACAAAACCTTCCCAATTGCAACAGCAAAATGATGATGTGAGGTGGTGTGCAGAGCACAGGATTCCAACACTGCCTGAGAGGAAAAATAGGACATAAAAGGATACATTCTTAGGGAGACAGACTGTAGGTCCCATGTCATTCCAGTGCAGATAGTTTGGAATTGCCTGTCTTCTCCCTGTGACCTCTCTTTTCCCTCTATCTCTGGCAGAGCTCAGCATGAGGAAGCTGCAGCCACTGGTCTGTACCTGGAGCTCGTGGCTCGGTGCCACGGGGATGGGAGCAGGCTGTGCCGCGGCATCCTGACACCTGGAGCTCAGCAGGAGCTGAGCTGGACACTGCTGGACAGAAGAGGCAGAGCCTGTCTGAAAGCACAGGAAGATGTGCCACAGGAAGGCAACAAACCCCAATGTTTGCAGTTTTTAATGTGGTTATCTGGCGGGTTCTTGTCATGCTCTGTCACTCTGACCTGTCTGTTCGGATGTCAGTGGTTTGTCCCAACTGAACAGAGCTCGTGCTTGCTGTCCACACACTGAGTATTAAACCTGACCTGCTGCACTGCTCTCTAGAGCATTGTTTTTTCATCAAGTGGAGAAATCTGTTGTTCCTGTGCCGCAGTCAAACAAACAAAAAAATCCAGGTTTCATTTCAGCTAAAGCCTCTCTTAACTACTCTTTGTGTAACTAATTCAGGCAAGTGGTTCTGTGGTAAAGCAGCTTTAGGGATGAAGCTTTATTTTACTGAAGACTAGAGGTGAATCAGAACTTGCCAGGAATCCAGCCCATTTCTTACCCCTGTAAAATGAAACTGCTCCAACACTGATCTTCAGTGACACTGCTGTGATGGGGAGGGCAAATGCACAGGGCATATGGTCTTGTAATTACACCGTTATTTGATGGCTCTAATTAAATCCCACTCTCCCAGGGGCTGTGTGTGTTTATAGACACATCTCTGCAAATGTGATGATCCTGCTCTTTTAGTATATTAATTACAATTGACTTCCAGTCTCCAAAATCTGATTTAATCCCAGAGAAGGGCAACCCTGGGATCTGCCCAGCTGCCATTCTCAATTCAGTTCTTCCTGATTGCAATCCTGTTAACTGACCCAGAAACTGCTCTTCCTTGCACTCCCATGAGCCACCCAACTCCACTCCCCACTGTCACTTTACCCTGAGCCTCCACCATCCTCCTCCCCCTCAGCTGTACTGCTCACACAGCCCCAAACCCAGGGATGTTCCCCTTGAATCCCAGTCCTGGCCCTGTGCAGAGCCCTTGGCAAGCACCAGCAGCTGCTCCTGGGAGCAGGGAAAGGGTGAGAGCCCCAAGCAGTGTGTGGCAAAAACCTCTCTGCTCTTCCAGTGCTTCGGGCTTTGCCTGAGGCTTTGCTGTGGTGACAGTGCTCTGGTAACCCCCTGGGCTGTGTTTGGTGGGTATTTAAATTAGAAATACAATTTAAAGTCAAACTGAATGATGTGCAACAAGCATTACCTGTGATGTAACTACAACCTCCCTTAGAAAGGGGTTACTCAGCCCAAAGATTAAATTAATGGGGCACAAATTACTCAAAAAGTCTGAACCCCTGAAGACTGTGGTCTTCCTGCACTCAGTATCACAGCTTCAGTCCCACTGTCTCACCTTGGGTTCAGCTGAAGTGATAATAATCCATCCCTTCCTTCAGGTTCAGCATGTCCACATTTGCTTCAAACACTCCACCTGTCAAATCCTGCAAGGGGAGAACAAGAGAATTAAATCAATCACACAAATTCATTTCAGGTTGTAACAAGTTCAGGTTCTTGTTCTTCAGACCACAGAAGAAAGTCCAATTTGCAGAACTAAACAAATAAACCAAGGCTCAGAAACATTTCCATTCAAAAAATGAAGTACCAGTTGAAAAGTTAGTGTTCAGATCAGTCTGGGAGATATCAGAAAGCTCATCAACTCACTCCTGTGCTGCTCTGTAGCTGCTCAGCCCAGCTCTGCTCCTTTTGTTTCCTAATGCAGGCATTGGCAGAGAATGGGCCAACCTTGACAAAACAAGTGGTTTGGGTAGATTTTGAGCACTGATTAGCTTGTCTGATAAAACAAACCTTTCATCAGGCAACTGAAATGCTCTGCAGAGCTAAAGGTGTTTCCTTTTGAGCCCCACTTGTGTTATCGGGACAGGAACTGGGGGAGGTTTGTTCCATGAGCAACCTCAGTGATGTCACTGAGAAAACATGGCAACTTCAGCGTTTCTGAGCATTTCTGCTGGGGCCTTCCTGGAGCCCTTAATCCTACTGAGCTTCAGGAATGCCACCAAAAAAACCCCCAAAAGCCTAATTAAAGCTGACAATACCAGAGGAGGTAGATAAAGTGGTTGCTCCTGTTCTTGTGTTGGTCCAGAGCAGCAACTGAAGTTTAGACCACGTAGAACACCACTGTGAGTGTGTTTAGGATGGGAAGTAACAAAACTGAATCCAGATAAAACTGTGGAATTAAAGAAGGGTGGCATGCTAGACTTGGCTAGAATAATTGGATTTAAAAAAAAAATTACTCTGGGATCTTTAAATAAACGTGAGTTTAGAAAAGAAGGTTTGTCTCCCATGGAGAACTCTGCATCCAGCTTCCCCTGGACACGCTGGGAGCGTGCCAGAGACATCCAGTGATTAGCAGCAGCCAGACTGGTCCATCTGCAGAACCTACCATTCACATCAGCAGGGAATCCTTCTCAGAAATGAAGGTCTTGATGTGACCTTTAGCCTCCACTAATGATTCCATAAACCCAAGATTCCACAAGTTAGGACACAGGGTATGGAACAGTTATGTTTGGCTTGCTGGAAAAAACCTGCTCTACAGAAGGGTTAAAAAATAATGTATATGAAAGAGCCCAGATGCTAAATGAAGTCGGAGAGTTAAACAGAAATCCTTCATTCTCAGAGCACAGGACTGAGGTGGCAGAATCAGGCAGGGCTGCACAATAACTGGTCTAACAGCAAATTTTCTGAAACCTTTGTACAATCACACTACTTTAATTGCTGCAACAGAAAAATACAAATCCCTTTCATTTCCAGCCCTTGGAATCCACGCCAAAACAGGGCACAATACAGCATTTTCTAAGCATTTTGCTTTTACCTCCAAGGGAGAGCAAACCCAGAGCACAGGCCCTTGGGTGAAGTGGTTCTGCAGCGGCTGCTCTGACCAGATACAGCCACACTTTTATCCTCCTCAGCACAAACACACACAGAGACCAGAATTCCAGCTCCAGCCCTTTGTGAAGCCACTATAAAATGCAAACTGAGCAAAGATCAGAGGATTCCTGCTTCTTCCAGAAGGATTTGCACTGGTACCAAAGCCTGAAGAAATAAATAAGCCAACACTGCT
The DNA here is from genome assembly GCA_035583135.1 of Lophotriccus pileatus. NCBI lineage: Eukaryota > Metazoa > Chordata > Aves > Passeriformes > Tyrannidae > Lophotriccus > Lophotriccus pileatus. The sequence goes on from JAWWES010000042.1 coordinate 8,519,501, forward strand.
CCAAGGACGTGGCCAACAGAGTCACTTCTTGTAAACAACCCACTTAATAAACACATCTAATCTCCAAAATCACCCTCTTAGAGCTGCAGAGAAACATGCAGGTTTTGTCTGTATCAAAATGAAAAATAATCCCCTACCAAGAACAGCAAAATAAAAGCCAGTAAAGCCCCTTAAAGGACACTTTCTTCAGAAGAAGAATGGGGATAAACTGGGCTTGGTAAAGAATAAGCAAGCAGAAAATGCTCAGTGGCCACGAGTGGAAAAATAGACTGAAATCCCAACTGAAGTCATGGAGCAGAGTTTTCAGACGAGATGTTGTATAATAGTCTCATTGTCAGGGCTTCCCAGATTAAATGTGCTTTAGAACAGGTTGCACAGATGTTTTGTCTGGGGACTTCCACCCCCAGTCGTACGGAGTATGAAAAATTAAATTAGTTGTAATATTACTTGCTGATCTAAGAGTTTTATCAACCAAGAGTACACAATAATGCCCTGAGGCACCTTCAGTCTGGCTTTACAGCCCATAGTTATGATCTCAGAGTTGATGGTGAGCGTGGCAGTGCCAAGTTGCAAGCAGGCTGTACCAGAGGAGAGGAGATTCAGCTAATCCATCTCTGAACAGATCTAGGACAGTGTTAAACTGTCAGTGTTTGTGTGTAGCTGCAGGTTTTAGTTACTGTCAGAGGGGTTTTGATTAGTGTTTTCAACTGGAATGCATTTGCTATTTTGTCTTAAAGCTTGTGTGTTATCCCATACACTGTGTTACAACAGCAAAAGAACTGATCATCTTCTGGTTATGTTACCAGGGCAATTAAACCAACTGAAATAAGTTACCACAGTCAGGCACAGAAGATGCTTCAGAACTGGCAGTGCCAAACAAAAAGGCTTTTAAGGTCTGATTTAAAAAACAAAGCCTTTGCCATACATGGGGCTGCAAAATATCAGGACTAAAGGAGAGCAGGTGGCTGAGTGCATGTATTCATTTGTGTTTGTAATGGGAAGGGCATGGAAGTACAACAGATCCAAGCTCCTTTCCAGAAGCTGTACCTTTCCTTACTCTTAATTCTACCCAATACTGCTGGTTTAAATCCCTGAAATACCCTGCACAATCAATTTGATAAAAAAGGCCATTCAATTGCATAGCAAAAGCTTCTGGGAAAAGGCACTTGCAGTGAATAGAACTTCATTTTCCCAAGGAGCAAATCCTGCTGCTGCAGGTGAAGCAGAAGGTGACACTCACCAGCTTCACACAGATGATGAAAGGTGGAGCTGCCTCTCTGAAGTGACACACAGGGACCTTTGGTTTTGGTCTCTCCTGCAGGAAAAGGCAGCAGAGAGACACACACAAGTGACTTGCTTGGTTGTAGGAGCTGCTAAACTCTAAGAGGGGAAAGGTTATTTTGAGCCCTGAGCAGTGCAGCTGGTCCCACCCTCACTCCTTTGGCATTTCAGGGTCCCTTATTCCTGTGCCATCACCTTTCAGTGCAATTGTGTTTCTTTGAGTGACGTTTACACATCACACAGATTAGAATTTGGAGCTTTCTGCTACTGAAAGGAGCAGGTCTCTCCTCCCCTGCTTCTTCCTTACCTTCAAATTCTACTTTCAGCCCATCCCCAGATGATTTTCTCTTTGATCTCAGTATGCAGCTTCAATAGCCTACCCCATAAAAAATATGTTCCTTCTCTTTTTGGTTAATTTTTTGCCACTTTAATGAGCTGCATCAGCTCCTGTGTCATCAGAGCATCAGAGCAGGCACAAGAGCAGAGACAGAGGAAGAGCTTTCCCTCCCAGTGGAAGTTGTTAAATGGCTTGTGCCCAACTGGGACTTCACCATGGATCCCAGCTGCAGGGTTCCCTAAGGATTCACAACAGGTTGCAGCACAACCTTCTTTATGACTGATTTGAGAGGATGGATACGTCTTAGGAAGACAAATACCCAGGATCTGTATCAATCATACTGACACTGATAGGCAGGGAGTCCACAGTACTGCAGGTCAAAATCCTGAATCCAGTTTCTTCCATGCAGCTCAGAGCACTGCCTGCCTTCCCAGTGCAGAACCTGACTGGACAGTTGCTCCAGGCTAAGCAAAAGCTGTACCTGAGGAGGGCCCCTCCTGCCCCTCCACCCCTCCCTCAGTCCTGCTCCCATCACACATAAGGATCTTGCAACCTCAGGGTAATTTGATTCACAAGATAACTTGCTCAAAAACTTTTTATTTTATCCACTGTAAAGCAAATTCTACTCCCACTTAAAAAACCTGTCAGTGAAGACTGTGTTTTACCCATCGTCAGAATCCTTTCAGAGTTTTGTCTTTCTAAACTGACTGCAGGGAGCATGAGGCCCATAGCTGTGGCTCCAGTTTGGACTCCACTCTCAATCCCCAGTCTTCTCTCACAGCCTCCTTACCCAAATAAGTTGCTATAGAACATTTAAAATCAGTGAAATAGTCCTTCATCACATTTCCCAGGACACTGCAGGTCACAGGAAGGAACACAAGAATGGTTATAACTCACCTCAGATTCCTCATAAGTGTAGAATCCTTTTGTTATTTTCTTTTCATCAACATCACAAAATGCAATTACCTGGAACACAGGAACAGAGATTTCAGTAGCAGGGTTTCACCTGTAGTGTAACCATGCAAGGAATGCTGCTGGCATGGGATGGACACAGGGATAGGGCAACACACCCCGGGCCTCCTACAGAGCTTAAACATTTATTAAATCCCCTGTGAGAGTGCCTGAAGGAGTTGGGCAAACTCTGCAGTTGTTTATGAGCACATTCTGTTTTCAGGAACACGAGGACAGGCGATCAAAGCCACTGACTGTGTAAGGGAACATCTGTGAGATCACCAACCTCATCCTCAGTGACATGCTGAGAAACCTAAAAGCAGAGACCAGTCTCCACATTTTGGCACTCCCACTAAACACCCAATCTAATACAAACCTTCTTTTATACAATAAAATAGAATGGAAGGTACCCCCAGACACCCCAGGACAGCGCTGCTGCACCACTGCTTTGGGTGCTCTGGCAATAACAGCCTCAGTTCTAGGGCATAACACGCCAAGTTTGGGAATTCCTATGGTTATGGACTTGTATTTTTCAGCTGAAAAGTTCAGCAGATTTGGTGTTTAAACACATATAATGACTGCAACATTTTGGTTATTGTTACTGGAATTACGGAAGCATTATTTGCAGCCCAAGGTGCCAGATATTTCAGATGGTGTTTTATTTGCATTCCTCATAAATATGCAGGCAGAATAAATGCCTGCCATCCAAAATACACAGTGGCCTTATTTTTGAGCCATTAGGTTGCCAGGAACATTTTGGAAGACTTTTTAAAATAAACATAGCTGGGTTTTCCTCTGCCTCCCATTGGGTCTATTCAGATCATCTACACGGAGCTCTTACACTGAAGCAGAACAGTTGAGATAGTTGAGGTCTCGCAGAAATCAATTATTCTGGTGAAAGCTGGATAGCAGCTTTCATATCTTTTTAATTGCTCCATTAAAAATTGATTAACAACACTTACTGCTGAGAAAATTTGAAAAGCCAAACAGCTGTTTATTAATTTATTAAGTTAGAGAAGGGTGAAAAAACCTGGCCTGTTTTCCGTGTCCAAAATCTCTCTCACACATTTTCTTCCCGTGATTAAGATGGTTTTCTTTTACCTAAAGTGACCTCATGCTGTTTGTGCAGAGGGAAACACTGGGTTTTTTTGATACCATAATATCACTTCCTTCATTAAACATCAGTGGGAGAGAATGCAAACAAAAGTATCAAGGGATTACAAATAGGGCCGCAAACCACCACTGTATCTGGAAAATGAGCTGATAAACTGGAGGAGGTGGGCAGGGATTTCCCTGGAACCACCTAGAGGGAGACATTCAGACCTGGGAAATGGGCTGCTTGAAAACAGGCACAAAAAGAAATAAAGATCAGAACATTAAGGAAAGGAAACATTAAATGTTCGTGGTGGGGCTTTGTGACCAAAGGAATCCCATCACGGGCCAGCAGGTCCAGACCTGTGCTCTGGATGATCCTGGTGCAGGGATTGCACTGAGGATGCTTAACACCCCTGCTTCAAGCATTATAAAAAGAAAAGAGGGAATTCAGGGCAAAACTAGGAAATGTCTGGACACTGTCCCAGGTGTTTGTGGCTAGTGCAGCTGCATTAGACAGCAGCACACACAGGCAGCTCCTTCAAGCACACACTGTGAACCACTTTGTTTCCCTCTTAACCACAAATTAACCCACTTTACATCCCTGGCCCTATTTCCTTGCCCACTGTAATGCTTTACTGGAGTTGAAAAATCAGACGGTGTGACCTGAGCACAGTAAACTACATCCCAAGTTTTCCTTTACCCACCTTATTTACACACAGGGATATAAAGGTGTGTGTCCATGAAGGGAAGCAAGTAGAGGCCACTGGAAAGGGATTCCTTAGCTGTTTTCATTCTGTGTTAAGCACCTTTAAAATTCTCCAATACTCTGCAAATCTCACTTTCACCACTAGTGTTTTACTGTCCTAGAAGCTGTGACCATAATAAAATTTAGGAGGATGTGCCTTCACTGACAACCCAACAGAGTTCTAGGAAGGAACACTGTCCAATACATTGACTTATCTTCCAATAATTGAAGCTATTTTTTCAGCTGCTTATGCTCCTATAGATACTAAAAATCAAAATAAAACCCCAAAACTCATGACACAAGGTGAAGTGAAATTCTAGCTACAGTGCCAGAAACTGGGAACTCAGCTGTAAGATCTGTGCTGGGAAGTGTCACAGTGTTCAACTCCAGTGTGTTCTAGCAGTTAACAGAAATCTGACTGGTGCCTAGACTTCTTCTCTACATGAATTCATTTCTTCCCAGTATCCAATATAAATCCACTCCCTGTCAGATTAAAACCATTTTCCCTTGCCCTGTCACTACATGCCCTTGGAAATACTCTCTCTCCAAAGACAGTTCTTGTATCACTGAATTTCCAGTAATCATAATCCTTCCTCTCACCCTGGGCCATAACTCGAAGTGCCAAGTGCCTTTTCCATCCTGACTCCCCAGTCCCCAGAACATCTCCCACACAACACTGGGAAGAGCAAGAAAAAAACAAGACAGGTGAGCCTGTGACAAATTTCTCTTGGAAAATGGAAACAGCTCGAACACTTTTCTGAGTTACCACTGAGGTATCTCCCTCTGTAATTCTCAATGGACTCAGCCAGCCTAAAAGCTGATATTTACAGTAGTGCAAAACAGGTCAGACTTGAATGGGCAATTTTTCTGCCAGGCAGCTCACCATGTGGGTGGCCAAAATCTAAGTCAACTGTTTTTCTGACACACACTATTTATTTTCCAATTAAAGCAAAGCCATGTCTGGAGTCTAAATACAAGACTTAGGCACAGTTGTTTATCCTGTAAGGAGAACTCAGGGCATCAGGCTTATGTGAGTTATTTACTTTATACTCTATCAGCATAAACCCAGAGTTACCTATTTATTTTCCTGCATTAATGGGCTTCTTTCTTGTAGCTTTTATGATGACCATCAGTCCATACATGAACTCCTTTCTCCCTGGGAGGAACCTATGAATTATAAAACCATAAAACAGTCTCAATTTGCTAGTTTTCTTCCCTCTTTTCAGCAAAATGACTCTTTGGCAATGCCTCTGACAGTGTGATACCATTTAAGCTTACAGAGTCCTCCTATCACACTTCAGTTTTAGAAAGATATATAAATTATTACATATTTTTGTTTTGAACATCACTTGTATGAAAAGCTGTGCAATTCCAGAACAAAGGAAAAAGACTGCTAATTCAGCTCAAAACTGGAGGACACAGCTGGGTATCTGTTATAGACAAGTTCTGGAATTACTGTAATTTGTCTAAATATGGATTGCAACATCCATTAACAATGGTGTAAGGGAAAAAGGAGACATAGTTTTCTCCCTCATGGAGAAAGTTTACATAGCTCCACAGATAAGATATTTACTCAAAAACAATCTCTGCTGGGGGAAGACACGTTTGAGGAAGATGAAAGCCCTTCTCTGGCTGGATCTGCCTCATAAACAGGCAGGGACACCCAGGCTGGGCCATCAGACCTCCCTGGGGAAAAGCAGATTGATCCTCCTCCAAATGTACAACCAAGGAAGTCTCAGAAGGACCAGGAATGGCACCAGGAATGACAGCAGAGAGGGTTTGGGGTGTGACCACCTGCCTGTTTGAGCTCTGCTATGACTACACAACAATTAATTGTTTGTTTCCTAAGTGACTTGTTCTACTGCAGGGAATGTTTCCTCACACTTCCCAGTCCACTCAGAGTTCCCAATGGAAAGACTTCATCGGCCCAGTGATGTCCTTTTACGCTGAATGATCTTCACAGGATTTTACTCCCTCACCTTATTTTCACCTGTGCCTTGCTTTAGGTCTGTAACCATCACTTACAGGAAGCAAGACAACAGAACTACAGCACATTCTCAAGGTCTGCTTGAGCTGGAAGGATCCCAGAGGCAAGTTTTACATGGGAGAGTGAATAACTGAGCAGAACATGGTAGAAAAACTGGAAAACCCTTTCAATAAATGGTCACCTGTTCAGTGCCTCCTCTCTCTCCTCCTTCCTTCAGCTGCTCTCATAAAAGCCACCTTCAAAGAGACAATCTGCAAACTCTCCAAAATCCCCCAGGAACAGATTTTCCCTACTCCTTTCTCTCCATATATCCATATGTTTTAAACTTTTAGTGACCCTGTTAATTCTTCTATTTATAACTCTTCCATTCCAGCTTGCAGAAGGCCTGGGAAGGCTGTTCATATACAGCTCTGCAAAAGGGAAATCAATTCTGGCCATTCATGTCAAAACAAAGTAACTGAAAGCATTACAATGCAAGTTTAAATAGATCCAGCTAATGGCAAACAGAAGGAGAGACAGGCAGAGGCATAAACATCTCCTGGTGTGCCACAAACAGGATCCAGCAAACGACTCTGTCACAAGCTGAGTGATTTGCTGTGTCAGGAGCTGCTTTTATTTCACCTCTTCAGCACTGCAGCAGGACAGAAGCTGGGGGTATCTTTAAATCCCAAGCACGCATTTCATTATTCCATTTAGACCCTGTTCCTTTGAGGAGAGCAGCAGCTTCCCCCTCTGCACACAGTCCATAGCAAAGCCACTCAGGAGGGTTTTAATGCCAAAACCCAGCGTGCAAAGTAAGCTGCTGAACACTGGAGACACAGAATTTCCCTTGTTCCATTCAACATACACCTGCCTTTGCAGAGAGGGATCTTGTTGCCAGTGTCTCATCTCTCTAGAGCAGGTTCCTCCTACCTGAGTTATGCCAGGAACGTTTCAGGTGTGAAACCTCTGTGCTGGCAAAACAGAGGCTGCCAAAAAGCACATCTTCTCGAGTGGAAGCAGCAGGGAGTTTTCCTGGCCATATTTCACCATTAACTATTTAATCCAAAATGAAGCCTCTATTTTGCCTCACATCATTTTAAGATGCTTTATATCTGGATTTAAGCGAATCTTTCACATTTCATCTCTGTCTCTCCCTGTTCTGGAGGCTTTTAACTCACTTCCACGTTGCCATTCTACTTCTCACTCCACAGTCAAGGTGGGTGTGATATTCTTCTGTGTTTCTTTTCTTTTACATCTCCCCACTCCACTCTCCTGCTGCCATTGATGTACTTTTAGGGTGGTTAAAATGCTACAAAACTTAGACATTCCTTGTTCTGTGGAAGATGACATGGTTTGGTGATGCTGCTCTTGGAAAAAGGAGAAGAGAAACCAAGGGATGATTTTAAATGGTCACTGAACCAGGAAAAATGGCCTTCAAAGTACTTTCTGGAGCTTTTGAGTTTGCCACCAGCAGACAGTGTTGTCATAGAGAACCTTCAGGGGCTGGCTGTGTAAAGCACTGTTTCCAGGCCACTAATTAGTTGGTGCTTATTTCATCCTTTCCCCTGCTTTTTTTTTTTGGGAGCTACTGGAGCCCTATTTTCAGCCCTCGGAAATGACACAAAATGTTACTTCTGAAGTTCTCCTTTTAGCTAAAGTCTGAGGGAGAATAAAAGAGCAGACAAGACAGCTCAGAAACCCTCCAGGCACATGTAGCATCCCAAAAAACATTTGGTTTCCATCTTCAGCTGCAAATTATAGACACGACGGATGTGTTTTAAACAAAAAAAGGTCTGTTTGACTTCATTCTTGCAGAAATGCTAATACTGAACCACTGTCAGTGGTGTGAATCAAGAAGGGAACAGCCAGGAAGCAGAATTTCCCTAAGAATACTGAGCTCATGGTAATTAATTCATAAAAAAATCCCTACCAGTGGAATAATTTTTTTCGTGTGTTGCTGTTTAGCAAAAATACCGAGCCTTGGATTTTTGCCTGAGCCCTTTGGAGACAAAGCATCAATTTAATATTCACCATACAGATGGCCGAAGGAAAAGAGAGAACTGCTGAGGTGTCCTTTTGTCTTTTAACAGAACCATAATTCAAATTCACACTGTTTTCCAAACACACTAAAGCAATAATTTGTTACTGAGTATGAACATACCCAGACCGCTGCTTCCTGGAATTGCTTAAATTTTGTTTTCTAAGAAACAATCCTCTCTGGCATGAAACAGAGCTGTGCTTTTCAAACATCCCACAAAGACCTATTCAGCACAAGAAATGCAATTGCTTTGTTTATCAGCTTCTAAAAATACTAGAAACATTCCTTTTTTTGAAAAAGATGGTGTTGTTTGTTTTTTTTTTTACACACCCTAAGCTTGACAGTTCCAACTAATTAATCCTCTTCCTGTAGATTTAGTGGAGTTTAAGTTTGGGATTTTTTTTCAGAATTACAAAGTGACACAAGCTGTATGTAATAGGTTTTTTTGAGGGGGTATTATCTATCCTTGGAGTATGTGTCCCAAATTTTCTGCAGGTACTTAGTGCCAATTGAGAAAACAGCCGGCTGTGACTCCACAGTCCAACCAAAGTCAGGCTCAGGACACCTAATGAAATCCTGAATCTCAGTAAAAGGATGCAGCAACAGAGCTCTGTCAAACAGAGCACAGGTGACATTGTCAAGAGCCTAAACTGACTTTAATTATAAAACCAACTAACATTAAGTTAAGACAGGTAAATTAAATAAATTTAGTTAAACTTTACAGATAATTTAATTCTACCTGCATTTCGAAGGGTGCTGGACTTTTTAAGATGACACTGTTTTACACAATGGACCTTCAAGAGGAGAAAATGGTAATTGTATGGATTAAATAAATCATATTTTGCCCTAAGGGGCTTTGGAATTGTATTTTAAAGGTGCCAATTTTACATAATTGGTCAATTCATATCCCAGGTCCTCTATTTACAAGACAACAGCTCCTTGTAGATTCAAAGTGATATTGAATCTCCAGTGGTCTCATAATTAACAGAATGTATGAAAGCTTAAATCTTGTTAAGATGGTCTTGAAAGGGTGAGACAGGAAAAGTATTTTATTGTTTTTTGGGCTGGAAAGGATGAAGCAACAACTATTTACAACCTTTGTTCATATGGGATTTTAGAGTCTTTGGCAAGAGTTGCAGATTAGTCACAAAATACCTGAAGGATTTTTGAGGGAAAGTAGAACATGGAGTTTCTCCACCGACCTTTTTACTGTTATTAATTTAGAACAAAAATAAAACTGCCACCAATTACCTACTGCAAATTATATGATTTTATTTCCTGAAACTCCAGCAGCATAATCCTTTGATTAGCTCTTGGAGAAGTGAGATGTTTTCACTACTTACAGCCCTTTGTCAGTGACTTCCCCAAACCATGAGGATATCATTTAAGTGTCAGTTCTGACTGAGCTGCAGAGACTTGGGATCTCCCTTATGGAAAAGCCAGGAAGTTACAAAGGCAGTCACAATGAGCCTGAACAGACACATAAAAATAGTGCTTTAATCACTACAGGGAACAATAATTTAATCAGAAATTAGCCTCTGCTCTCACTTAGGATGACACAAGTCCTTTTCTGAAGCTATTTATCTTTGCTGGTTATTGAGAAAACCTCTTAATACTTGAGATAACAGGTCAGACTCAGGGGGTGAGGTCTGATTACCCTGCATAAGGTATAAAGGAGCACAGTGGCTGCATTTCAGCAGAGGTTTTCTGCAGTGCCTGAGCAAAGTGAGTCACACTTGGCACATGCAACTGCATCTGGCACGTACTAAACATGTCTGGTGCAGCATCCAGGAATTCAAGGGTTAATGCTCAGTGCAATATTTCAGTATCAACCCAAACCATCCTGGAATATGTGCAGTTGTAACCTTGACAGAAGCAAAACAGCATCAGGGCCCAGAGCTCTGCCAAAGCAAACGTTATGGAAAGGTCAGCTGGAAGGAACGCCGGGATGCAGCTAATTGGAACCACACTGCCCGTGCTGGTGTGCAGGCAGTGGAGCTTGTTCCCTCCTGGAGGAGAGCTGGGCTCGGCTTCTTTGGCAGGAAAGTGGCAAAACCCCCAACAATATTATTTTTCTCTTGCCCTTTTTATCATCTCTGCTGTGACATCCTTGAGTGTTTGTGTGATGTGGAGCCCTGAATGGGTCACCTACAGATGTAACCCTTAAAAAATTCCAAACCTCAGCATCCATCTCCATTTTGGCTTGGCACAAAAAATGCCAAAAAATAAAATCAAACAAAATCCCAACACACCTAAGATGATGAAACACTGCTACAAAACCAACATGGTCTATTTTTACTGTAACATCTCAAAAATCTACCAGACCATCTCTTCCCTTGCAGTTTATTTTCTAATTATCCTAATTTTGCAGACAGAGAAGTGCAATTGTTTGCTGCTGGTCAGTCAGTGGAATTCAAAGTGCTCAGCAAAATACTAACAGAAGAGAACATTTTCATCAACCCCCCAAAAATCACACTGCACTGCATGACCAAGGTAACACTGAATGGACAGGTCTGCCCTCTTTGAATGAGGCAACTGATTGGAGACACACAGCATTCAATCTCCTTTCTTCCTGTAGTTCACTCCCTGCCACATGATGGCAGTGACTCAGGGATGGCTTTGGAATGGTACTGGAATATCAAGCAGGAAATTCAGGTCAATTTTTGCTTTGCACATGGACTGTCTGAGTGTCTCCCCTGTCTATTCAGTAATTTTAACTATGTCTATACAAATGTCTTCTATTTTTTTTTTTCAGATGTGTGTGGTCTCAGGGCCACCACATTAATCAGGTTTATATATATATATTTGTCATTTTGTCTTCCCATCCATATTCTTAAGAAAAGAAAAACACATCCAGCCATAAAATGAATGTTCTGTGACTCTTTATAAGAAACAGCCATTTGACATTAGCCCTACAGTCTTTATCTAACAAAAAGTTATTGCACACTAGAAAATGCTATAAAAATAAGGTATGTGGAGTCTCAGACAAATCTGTCCTGAGAAATGTCTGCCACTGCCAAATATAAGCAACCTCCACATTTTCAATTGACTGTAAATTGGACAGTCATGTGCAACAGTTTCCACTTGCCTGTTCACCCCACTCCTCACCCCTGTTTTTGGCAATCCATCTTACCAAGGGGACTCACAGCACAACTGCTCACAGGGCCAACCAGACTGACCAACATCCCCCAGGGATCTGTCCAGCATCCACTTTGGAAGTGGGAAATATGCATGACTGATCCTGGACAAGGCAGTTTAGCCCCACACCATCCAAATAAAGAGTTACACTCCATAGCTGTGTCTGGTCTGTATCAGCCAGTCCTCAGGGCAAGCAGAGTATCTCACCTCCTGCTACACTCAGGTACCAGCATGTTGCTCTCCATACACACCATAAGCTCTAAATAAAGTAACATGGCATTTTAAAAACCATCTGGGATATTGAGAATTGCCCCAATTTATAGTGATCATCCACTAGCACTTTTGTGGACAAAATATCTGATGAGAAATCTGCTACATTACGTCAGAAGTGGCGCAGGGAAGGGAAGAAGTGGGTTTGTACATTTTTTACCCCCTTATTAGCTCACCTTTTTCCTATTAGCTGGTGACAAACTTCTGTAGAGCTTCTTGCCTTGCTTGCCAGCATTCCAAATGGTGAATGATGTCCAGGAGCTCAGGACTCTGTCCTCAAGGAATCTGACTCGGTGGTTCCAGATGGTTCCCCTGGAGAGTCAGAAAAAGGGGGGATTTTGATCTGTGAACCTTTTAGCATTATGATACATTATATAATAACATTATATATATATATAGTTATACATAAAGTAAATAGAACATGATATATTATTACCCTATATACATACACTCCCCTACATGTAAACCTGACCAAAGTGATTTACATAATACCAAAAAAAAAATCACACCAGAGCATTATTTATTAGTAGTGATTTAATTGTAGAAGTTCCAAAGTATTATTCTGCAGTGACACAAATGTGACTGTGCCTTTTCATAAGAAACTGCATTTCTAGGAACAAAGAGCAGTGGAAATTTTTTATTCTTCTTTTTTTGGCTGACAGAGTATGGCTCATAAAACTTCTTAAAACGTGCTGGGGGGGGAAGCAAGCTGGCAGATGTCTGTGTCCAATTACACCTTCATGTCTTCATCTTTGGGATAAATTCCCCAAGATCATTTAAGCCAAGACGCTGAGGTAAACAACTGTGACAGTAATACCAAATGATGAACCACATGGCTCTGGGACAGCTTTAAACACTGAAGGTCCACTGAGAGCTTCCATAAGTTCAAGGCAGGTTCTCAAAGAGAAGACAACATCAAGGAAAGCAGTTTGTTTTCCTCCCAACTGGCAAATTCACTTTGACAACTGCAGCATTTTCCACGTGTCTGTGTGTGCTCCACCCCATAAAGTAACATTTAAGGCTGCATCATTTACAGTGGACTAAAGGAAACTGCCTGCTATTAAAAACATCTGCTTTCTGTCCAGGGTTCATTTCATATTCATTAACTAATAACTTAGACTTAACACTTTTCTTGACAGAATACATTGATTTCCTCAATTTATGGCTTGACAAATGAATCTTCCTAACCTACATCTCCCGAACAAGGCACCTTGAGCTGAAACTTTCTTTCACAGGAAATTCTGATGAACACCTAATTGTGCCTCCTTTCTAAAGGCATTTCTTCAAATGGTTTTTTCCATTTGCTTATTGCCATCATTCCATCACAGCCCCAAGCTATGGTTGGAAAACCCTCATAACACTCAGGCAAATGGACTCTTGCTGGGATTGTTCCTTAGATCCAGCACTTCCCTTCACTGCAGCAAAGCCAAATCCTGCTTTGCACTTCATCACCGACCCTGATGTGGTAACTTGGAAAGGACTTCATGCACAAATAAATGTACCCAAGCACAACAGCTACTCCATATAAAACCTCCCCCCTGTTTGGAGGATGACGATTGTGCACCAGCATTTCAACTAATGGAGGAAAAAAATTCTTGGATTTGATCACAAATCTCTTCTAATACAACCACAAACTGCATTCCTGCCTGAACTGCTGCTGGCATCCTTTGACACTTGCCTTTTTCCATGTTCATTAGAGCAGAATATATTCCCAGAAGGAAAGTTAAAGGAACAAAATATGAAGGTCAAGTATTTTTCCAGGATTGCTTTACTAGAGATTTTAGAACTTCTGCTCACTTCTAAAAGGGAAGATTATTGCTTTGCACGTAAATGGAAAAGTTTTAAAAGTGATTTTCCTTTGAAATGGGACTTCAGAAGGGTAACACTGTATTACATTTCAGAGGTATTTTAGAACCTGTTCTGTTGGCTTGAGTGACACCGGCAAGTTTCTTTCCCACTTGAGTTTGCAACGTTAAGAAAGCAAAATTTAAAACCAGGCAACCTTACAAGGCATTAAATAGAATTATTATAACCAATTTCTAGTTGCAGTGCAAACACTGCAATCCACCCCCAGGCACACAGAAACTGTTTCTAATTGTCATGGAGATCCCAGCACAGCACTATTGGCTCTTCCAGGCAGTATTTGCTGTCCAGGTATGGGAGCCTCTGTGCCACAAAAGTCCCTCTACAGGTAAAACTTAAGCAGACCAAATCTCACTGTTGATAGAAGATTTCAGACTGAAGCAGATTTACTGGCCCCATCTTACCTATGAATGTTATTTTAAGAAGTGCAAGTGGTAAAAGTATGTAGGGGAACTGCACTCAGAAATAAAAGGACATAAAAGTTATCAAACTCCAAATCAACTGGAGTGTTGTTCAAACGTAAGAATATTGTCACAAGTTTCATTTACACACCAATAAACAGCTTTCTTAAACATTTATTTTGGGGTGTGAAAATGAAAGCAACGTGCCCAGCAGTTGTGAGTTTTTCCTCGCATCACTGTGAGGCATTCTGATGACAAAGCCCACAGAAAAGAACTTACCCATATTGTGTGTACTTTTCTCCATTGGAAAAATCAAGTTATATTGAACACTTTGCAGCCTAGACTTAACCCTGAAATATTTTTAACAGTGCAAGCAGAGATAAATACAGGACTGGGGCAGAATTTGTGACTGAACTTTAGAGTAACACTTGCAGACTTCACCTTTGTTTTCACCATCTCACAGGTTGAAGCAAGGGATGCTCAGGGGGTGTCAAGGGAGAGTTTCGGTCCCCCCCCCCGCCTCAGGTTTCCGGTTCAAGTCATTTGCCACATTTTTGATGTTTCCAGAACAGATAACTGGGATTCCTGCCTGGAGGGATAAGGGAATGCCATTTTCCCATCCTTCACGAGCCAGTGCAGGTGCACCAGACAGGAGCTGCAGCAACGTGCAAAGGATGATTAAAGCAAACGCCTGAAACGATCCAGGGGTTGTACAAACCACTGCTGGGAGAGGATTCTCACAGCTCTTTTCAGATTATGCATTATTACATATTCATAGCCACCAGCAACACCTAGGAGGTATTATTACTCCACATCACCCCAAACCAAGGCTGCTTTTCCTTTAGCAGCATTTCCAAGCCTATACTCAGTTCACAAGATTCTCCTCAGCCAGAAGGTGGGATAAAATTCTTCTCACAGTTTGCTCCCATATCCTAATACCCTAATTCTTGAAATGCATTATTTTCCCCATTTCTTTCATTTTCTTGTCACATCTTCACAAAAGAAATGTTAGAAGTATGCATTTTTCCACTTGGAAAGCCGTTCTTGAGGCTTGCACAATTTTCCTAAGCTCTCACTTGCCGTGGCCCCTCAATACTCCCCGGTTATGTTGTCTGGAAGGAAGAAGAGGAACCAAATTTCTTCAGGAGTGAAATGAGGGTATTCATTCAGGGGGTGAGAATGACTACGCCGTGTGTTCCTCAGCCCCAAATAGTTATTACCAGACCATCCACCCAAGTAATGCAACAATGGAGCTCTGTTAGAATGTGTGGTGACCTCCTGACTGAATACAGGAGTCAAGAAACATCTGCTCCACTCCTATTTTGAAATGAAAGATAATGTGACAATAAAAGCAATATGATTTAATGTCTGAGCTCAGTCAAACCTCACCGTATTGCTGAGTGTCTTTCCCCTCCTTCCCCCAGTGAGGCTACATAAGTGAATCAACAGAGCAAGGGCAGATGTACAAGTACTTGAGAAATGCAGAAATACAAGCCCGATGTCCTAAACAGTCCTGGAATTTTAGGCATCGATTGCCATCCCCAGTAACACTGTGGATCCATAAATCTGACCCTTCCTCTACACACTGGCCCCCACACTGCTCAGGTGACACCAGGCAGGAACAGGAGCTGCCCAAGTGAACAGAGCCTCTTCCAGTGGCTTTTTAGGGATGGCAGGACAAGAGAGTTCTGGACTGTAGGTGAATCCCACCTGATCGATGAACCAGAGGTGGAAGAACAGGGAACTTCTTAATCACAGTGAGAGCTGGAAGAACACATTCCTTACAGCCCCTCCTGCACACAGAATCCAAGGTCCTTACAACCCACAGGAAATTCAGAAATAAATCCCGTTTGAACCTTGGCCATGCTGGTGAGTAAACTGATATTTTTTTGTCGTTGTTTTTCTGTTGAACTTCATGTGAACTTATTAATTGCCGGACTATATCGTCCCACTGAGTTATTACATTTACACTGTTAATAGGTTCTATTAATGTCTGAGTTCATCCTCAGGTCACGGGTCATTAGCTGAGGCATGGTTTGCATTGTGGCCTATTTTTCATGAAAGGCTTATTAAGAAAGACAGAGACTATCAATGTTAATGGCATTTACTTTTCAAGAATCTAATGAGGTCATTAGTTTCCATGTTTAATTGAAGTGCCAAATGCAAGCACGAAAGATAAAAATGCAGTTGACCTCATCTTTATTTCAGCTGTACAGGAATATGTTACGCTATTCCTCTCTCCTGCCTATTTTTGGATGTGCCTGTTTTCTCAGGAAATGAGGGAGGCATTCCTGTGCTCATCCCTGACAGACCCACAGCACCTCTGGAACAGCCAGATGTTCCAGACCAAGTGCCTGCTCTCCTTTGCTTAGATGACACTGGAAGCTTCCAGTGCTTGCAACCAGATGGTTTCAATAGATTATGTAATTTTGGTTATTTCTGCAGCCCAATATTATACTTGTTCTGAATACAGGGATATGAAATTACTGAACCCTTGTAGGTGCACTTCACCTTTTCTGCCTGAAACAGAACCACCTGAATCTCAGACAGAAGGGACAAAACTCATTTTCTGCATATATTAAATTTTTCTTGATTAAAAAAAAACTTTGTAAATTGCTACAAGGATTAGCAAAGTTCCCCAACCACCTGTCTGGGAGCAACGCTACCCCAAGACAAGTGCACTGTTTTATTGCTCACCTTGTTCCAAGCTGGCTTTCATCTCTCAGTGAGGTACACTGTTGTATATACAGTGCCTTTCTCTCCACTTCAGCAAGATAAAGATCTATGAGCTTTACAGTGTTTTTATTATACATCAAACTCTCTTACTCCAGCACTTCTCGCTCCAAAGCCAGCTCTGACATCACACCAGGGCAGCGCGGCTGAGCAGCACCGAGCACACACAGCCCTGGGATACAAACTGCAACCTGAGGTGAAGTGATTCAGATCCAAGAGGCACAGGGTGTGGGATTTTGTGTTGTAAACTCCCGGCTGAAGTTCCTCAAAACTCATCTTGCTCATTCCCATCTGGCAGGTACCCATCCTGGAGCGGAGATGAACGGCTGCATTTCTGCACGGTCCTGATGAGACCTAAATATAGACACCGAACTTGGGGCAGATTCTTCAGAGCATTTAGTAACACAGACTGATGCCCCCAGGGTAAGGGAGAATGCAAAAAAGATTGTGTTTCCTGCTTCACAGATATTCTCAACTCCAGATATTTGTTCCAGAAGGATACTAATCATAGGAAGTGACCTAAAAAACGTGTTTGTAATTATACATGCTAAGTAATAAAAAAAAAGAGAACTAAATGTCACTTGCCAAGTAGTTTCACATATATTTTAGGCAGTCTAAAAAAGCAAAGTCAGGCTTTTTTTTCCCCTGAATGGCTCTGAAAGACACCCACATAAAGTGAAATCAGCCCATCACAGGCTACAAGAGACTGTTGTCTTCGCTGGAAAGATGGAATTGTGAACCTTTGTATGAACAAGTCCTGGTAAACAGTTCTGTTTTTTAAGGCTGAAATTAGGCATAAAGTGTAAAAAAAAAAAAAAGTCAACTTTCCTACAAGCCTAATTTTGATCTCAGACAAGATCTTAATCTGGCTGGTGAGTTACTATTTCCAAATCCAGGTCTAGGCTAAGTGAAAGTTCGAAGATAACACAGGCCAATGGCAGAGAGCAAAAAACCACAGAAAACTGCTCAACAAAACATCCCCCCCAAAAGAAAGGCTTCTAGAAGAGTCAGAACAGGCAAATTAAATAAGGTGGGGCAACCACAAGGCAAGTTAGGCAAGACCCAATTTAAATTACTAACTTAAACCTCTGTGACGAGCCCATTAATCTCCTTTTGCTCAACACGCACCTCAGTCTTCAGACACAAACACTTGCCAAACCCTTCGCAACTTGGGCAACAAACGAGCCAGGATGAAGAGCTGTTGCACAACCTCGTGTTTGGAAGTTCACACCAAGCACCACCACCAGCAGGGCCAGCAGAAAGCCGAGGGGAAGAACTGCCTCCCCTGATTTCTTAGAACGAGACGCGAACTTTGGAACGTCCCCACCGCACATCTGAAACAGCTCCCAGCACTTCCACATTCCCCCAGCGTGCTGTCATCTGGGGGGCTTGTGCCACACAACCTTGTAGATCTGAATAAGCAACAGCTTGCAGTAAATTCAAAACAAATTTGTTTCCAAGAAAAGGATGCTTTCCCACAGATACAAGCAAAAGGCTTCCAGGAGTTCCAGCATCCCATGATGATGCGTGGCTGAAAAGCTGGCCACCAAGTGCCAGAATGATCCCACACTGAGAGAGGGGGAAAGAAAATCCCCTTAAACACCAATAAAAAAAGGAAAATAATTTACCTCATGCTTGTTTGTGAAATCCAAATAATATGTTCTGTTTGCTTGGAATGAGCTTTTCATAATGAAATTGTTTTATAGGCATATATATGTATTTATAAAGGTCTATAGTGACATTAACCGTGATCATTATATCATGTGCTATTTATGCTTAGCAATTTATTCACATAGTGATAGACAACCCAAATGCACACAGGAATGTTTAGTTTTACTACTCAGCTCTACAAAGCCACACAAATATGACTGAAAAGTGCATTCATATCATTAATCAGTAAGAAAAACAAGTTTACTTAATTATCACTGTGATCCTGGTGTGGGACTCCTGAAGAACAGTAAAACTCATGTAATTTTTTATTGATGTCAGTGCACGAGAGAAAGGAACAACTTTGGCTCAGTTTGCAGCACGCAGAGGAATCAGCAACCGGCAATTTAACATCTCCTTCAGGGGCTGAGCAGCCCTGGAAAGGCAGCAGGGAACTGCTTAGCAGGAAGCACCTGAGATAATTACCCTAAACATCCTCAGGGATCTTTCAAACCTCATTATTTGATTTAGATGGTTTAGACCCTTTAAAATAGCAAAATAATATATGTAAACGCAGCACATTATCAGATTAAAGGTTTGGGTTTGTTGGGTTTTTTTTTTCAAAAGGAGGTTTTTGTTGGCACTACAAGTTTCTGTTTACTTTTTAAAAATTGAGACAGTGATTCTGAGACTAAGGTTTACCATTTAAAAAAAATATATTATATATATATTTACATTTTCATATTATGTTTCACATGGCAAAAAGTATGAGAATTAAACCCTCAGATATTAAAAATCCTAGTTAAAAACCCCAATAAAATTTCACCACTAGGGTATATTTTAAACACATTCTTGCCATCATGTCCAAAGTATTGAAGAAGTTATTGCTTCACTGCTTGCTTCACCCCTTGCTTCTGAACAGGGATTCATCAGATGAGACACAGAATCACACAAGGTATTCTTTATCTGCTGCGAGGGCAAGAAAATCTTTAAATCTTTGATCTTAAATTTTAATTTTACAGATGCTGTAGAGGAGCAGGGAGTTTGCTCAGGCAGGTTCTGAGATCTCACGTGATGGGTTGCCGAGCCTGAAGGAAGAGTACCTGGACACTGGGAAAACTGCACTGCTGTAATGCAGCCCCCAAAATGCTCCCCTGCTCTTACAGCACCTATTGTGAAATTATTTTAGAAACAGCTGCAAGGAGAAAACAATTTCTTAGAATATCTGCCAAATATTGAGGTGCCCCCAGCCCATTCCTGCCCCCCCAAGTCACAGACACCAGAGCAGTGACAGCCCGTGGGGAGCAGCTCTGCCCCAGAGATCTCCATTCATCATTTCAATTCCAGCAGTACAGGATGTTACTCCAAAGCAATTTATAGCAAGAACAAACAGAAAACTGACCTTCCACCATCAAAACTACCAACATATTATACAACGCTTGCTTTTCAGCTTTTTTAAACAAACACACACACGGGGAATTGTTTCGCCGTGCAGTGTCTGGAACACATTAAGCATCTTTGCTGCCCATCAACCACAATAAAGCCAATTTTTCGTTTCTCCCAAACCCCATGACTTACTCCAGGATGGAATGAGTGGCAGCCTGTGGGTGATACCGGTAGAGCAGGAGGCAATGGTTCACTCGGAAGACTTCACCGCCCTTCTGGATGTGTTCATAAAAAAACAGCAGATCTTCTGGGACCCCCTGGAACAGAAGCAGTTATTTCACACCAGTCAGTGACCAGCATTCAGTTACAGCTGAAGACGTTTTGGTTTTCTGCCAAGTGAATTGTGTTTAACATCATTTTTATTCACAGACACAACTTCTCTGTTGCCCAGGGAGGTTGTGGACTCCCCATCCCTGGAAGTGTCCAAGGCCAGGTTGGACAGGGCTTGGAGCAACCTGGGCTGGTGGAAGGTGTCCCTGCCCATGGCAGGGGGTTGGAACAAGATGATCTTTAAGGTCCCTTCCAACCCAAACAGTTCTATGATATTATTTGTGTACATCTCAATGAACTTATCTAATGGGCCATGAAATAAATGTGGCTAAAGCTACTAAAGAACCAAGCAGTGCTAGTTAGAAATGAAGTGCAGCTGACTGCAAGGACAGAGGTGGAAAAACCAACATCATCTCATTTTGACAGGGGTACCAAGCTTGGTACAGGTTAATCCAAAATGAAAGAAACCCAGCACTGAACAGTTTGTGCAGCCTGAAGTGCCCCATAACCAAATGGTTTATACTGAAAGGGATCAGTGACTGCAGAAGAGTGTTTTTATGTTGGACTAGAATTCCCCTTCTTCTGTTTGGCTGTCATACAATACTGGTCTCTCCCTAGGAAAGGTGACTCAGGCCCCACAATAACAGACATCAATAACAACCTGAATAAAAGCAGCCTCGGAATGAGGCAACATCTGAAAACAAAACTGCTTGATTTTTGAAACTTCCTTCCATGGCATATTCTTTCTAATGGGACTACACACAATCCTGATGAAACACTGCAAGAGAAAAGCTCCTGCAACTGTGGATCTAGCAGGTTCTAGGAAATATTAGAGATTTCACAATCATTTGCAACATTTCCCACCTAAAAATCAGAAAACCTTCGTGCCAGAGATAGTGCCAGGAGGGCAATCATATGGCTCGTGGTATTCAATCACATTTGGTGGCACATGAAATCGTAAAAACACCTTTAAGGCCTATACAGAAGGCAAAAATGTAGCATAGTTTGCAGTGCTGCAACTTCCTGAAATACAGTTTTTCATGTTTAAATACAGACACTTCTACCCTCCAATCCAGTGTTTAAAAGGTCAGTGGTTTCATCAGGCTAAAAAACTCTGATATATAAAACCAGGTGGGTCAAATAAAATATTTCAGTGTAGAAACAACAAAAAGCTGAAAGATAACATGAAGAAGTTGAGATGGAAAGGAGGAAAGGAGATTGAACTACATTTCTTTCTGTAGACAATATCACATGCATGAATAACCAGGGCATAAACCTCAACCCCGGTTTTCGACATTCTGTTTCAACACAGAAAAATAACAGGAGCACAAGTTTAAAAAAAAAATTAGTGGTTTTTTTCCCCATTACCACAGCTTCTGAGTTTCTTCCACAATTAAGAAAATGAGAATCTCTAATTAAAGTGCTGGACACAAAAATCCCTCTGTGGTTTCTTCTGGCCCTCCAGTTGCAGGAGCAACACAGTTCAGGGAGTGTTTCTCATGCCCACCAGGCTGAGCAGTCGAGGGGGTGTGAGAGGGGAAGAGAAACGAGACAAGAAAAAACTTTGAACCCTGGAAAACAACTCCAAACCACTCAGTTGGACATATGTATCTCGAGAGAAATCAGAGTCAAATCAAGTTCCGGACTTTGCAGCTCCAGAGCTCGCTCTGTGACTGATGTAAGACCCCGAGCTGGGCCACACTCCCAGACTGAATGAAATGGGCTCTGCTCTGCTCACTGAGGGCAGCTCAGCTGGAGCTGCTGTTTGTCTTTGCAGAGGTTTGGCTTCTGCTTTAAGAGCTGGGATGCAGAAAGAAAACCTTTAGAGAACTTCATACAATTTATTCTTTATGTGGACCTACCCTGAAAGCCACAGAAGAAATCTGGGGGAAGCTGGAGTGGCTGACAGCAACCACAGTCACCAAGGGCATAAGAAACACACAAAATTAATTTCTTATCTTGTGGTCCTTTCTATATTTTTCTTATTCTGGACTCCCATGGAAATACTGAGCCAGCAGCAGAGTTTAAAGCTTTTTCTCTTTTCCAACCACAGAGCAGACCGTGTCATCAGGGCACAGATTCTGCAGCACGTATCAGTTTGCTGCAGGAGTCATATTTTGAGTCAGATCTCTGATTACATCACACATATCAGCAATTCCTCCTCTTTTGGACCAGCATTTATGTTACTCAAGACAACCATTCATAGGAATATTTAAGAAGAGTTACTGCAGACGTAAAAGGATCCTTCAAAATGCTGTTTGGATCCAAGTGTTCTTTTGCTTCCCTTTAACTGGCAGAAACACCCTGGACTAAAGTGCACTCAGCCCTAGGAAGGAGCAGGTGCCTGGTACTGCTCAGCAGTGGCCTCTCACATTACAAAGGGCCAGCACAGCCACGTATTTTTCAGGGGAGGAAAGACGTTGACTGTGTTATGGATCCTGCAGGGATGGGACTTCCCAAGGCTCTTGAGCGTGTAAGTCTGCTGCAACACAAGAGTCTCTTCCCAGTTGAGATCTATTATTGGATCCAGATGGCATTTTAAATACCAGGAATCTTTGTCAAACAACCTAACTTTCAAAGGAAAAGCTGTTTAACCACTAAAGGGATATTTTAATCTATTTTTTGAAAATTAATATCCATAGCTAAGACTATCAATTACCAACCCAGCATTTCAGCAATAGGCTACCACATCAATAGCCTTCAGCACCAACAGATACAACGAAATTGCACAGTTTACATGTTACTGGACTACATACAGAATTTTCCACACCACAGGCAACACCCAACTCTACATCCTCTGGTGCACTCAGGGATAAACTGATTCCAGCTCCCCGTGAAAAGCACAGCCTGCCCCTCCTCTGCTGTAACCAAAAGGCACCAGCCACAAGCAAAATCACTGTTTACTTCAACATAATACTACTTAAGAGGTGAAGGGTTTGTGTTTACCCAGGATTTTGGGCAGGTGCTGATGGTTGGCTGTATGGATGAGGGGGCTGATTTTCATACACCATGGGATGCCAAGCAGAACTCAACGAGTTAAAGTAACTCCTTGTTCAGGGATCAAACTAAATTATCAATAACCCTTCTCTTGTCATCCTCTCATCACTCACTGTTGTCACTCCTGGCAGATCACTGCCCATCAAGCAGTGCTCCAGCTGCAGCCACCTCAACATATGCATTTTCCAAGGAGGTTCAAGCCTCCTACCTCTACAACAAGCAATTCTGGTTACAATTCTGGCAGTTTCACCATCAGTGATGCTGAGGAGGGAGGAAGATCAGCAGTTTTTGGAGGACAATGCAAGAGTGACTCTCTCTGCAATGCTGTAACTAGTAACACTTGGTGAGATCATGTTTTAGCCCTGGGATGACCAACAGTAACTTCTTCAGCACTTCAGGCTGACAGGAGTCCTTTTTTTGGTGTCTTGGACAGAACTCACCACTGAGCTGTACAGGCATAAACACAATATGAGAGCTGTTTTACTGCTAAAGCCAATAGAGGAGAGTGATTCTGGGGCACAATCAATCTGTCCCACCTTCCTCATCCACCTCTTTTCCCTCTATCCAGCTTCCTCTCAGTCTCCTTTGACACGGTGCCCTTCCCTGCCCACATCCAGTGGAGATTTTGCCTGTGCAGAGCAGCCAGACCAGTGAAAATGGGAGATTTCAAGAATAACAAACAGTGTGATGACAAACAAGACAAGAGAAGTAGATCTACCCACACACCAAAAAAAAGCCTTCATGTTTGGAAGAGCTCAGTCCTTCCTCTTGATCAGGGGCATCAAGGAAAACTGGGCTCTAACATGGTACTCCTTTTGTAAACCAGTCAGCAACATCAGGGTAACTGTTGGACAGAGTACACCAAATTGATTTAATTCCTCAAAGGAGCTTAAAATTGGTGAATGGAAAGAATTAAATAGCTCTTAATAGCTTCTCTACAGGATTATCCAATATATTCTTAAGTCTCTCTTTCTGCAGATCTGTCACTCCATTTTTTGGCTCCCATCCAAATCATGCCTTTACATCATTTTGCCTTAATTATAGGACCCAAAGCCTGTAACATTTACTTCATTGTTTGGAAATAACAGGTTAGAGGAAACTCCAAAAGGCTGCTTTCATCCAAATGCCTTGGCACAGAGAAATTCAGTTAAACAAAGATGATGGGGAAGTCCAATAGAAGGGAGCTGGTAAATTCTAAATGATATTTAATAACAGACCAGCAGGAAATGTAATTAGACATGGGGTACGGGGTGAATTTTTAAATAGCTTATAAAATGTAATTAATCATTGGCTCCACCAATTTTCATTCCTTTTTAGATCTATTTCTGTTCAGCCTTAACTATATCAAGCCCAAAACAGTAGTGCCTGTGTTTTATGCAGATTTTCCCCCAGAGCACCTTGATTGGCCATATTTTAATTCATGTTCCAAAAAACCCCAAATTCCTACTTAGCCTTTTACCTCTCAGGCATTATTGTAACCACTTGCCTTTCTGGAGGGAATGACATTTGTGTGCTCTGGCAGAGAAAAATGGAAACCTGCATTAGTTAGTGCCTAACAGAGGTACTTCAGAGCTTGCCAGCACGGCTACAGTCTCCTCTGCACCCAAGGATATTTGGACACCTCCTCAATTCCTGTTTTTTCTGACCTTTTATCACAAAAATAGATCAAAACTGAGCTCTAGACACTTTGTTTGGAGCCGCATTTTGTACTCAGAAAGGCCAATGGCTTATAATACTCTATTCCATCCGGGGCTCGTTAAGAATAATTTCCCCCCTGTTTGCACTTCGAGATTAGTTCAGAACTTTAAGGCTGTCACTCCATTTTTAGTTCTCATACTTGAAAAGGAAGGTTAAATCTATGGGTGACACGAATTTGAGACCAAGTTGTGGTAAACCTCTAGAGAAAGAACCAAGTTTGGCATGACAGTTGTGATGTCAAGAGTAACAGTGCCTGGAGAAAGCCAAGACCGTACAATTTCCCACATTCCCACAGAATGGAGCCTGCAGGTTAACAGTGCTCATTTGGACAGCTCTTGTACTCAGGATTTCTCACTGAAGTGCCCTGTTAGACACATGAAACAATAATTTGCTTCCCTAATAACAGACACCTCGTCCCCCACTGCACGGGACTTGTGAGTTCCACACTCGAACAGATGATACAGCTTCAAAATGTGCTTCACATTCTACCAGACACTTCTGGACACAGTTATTGCTTTTCAACAGTGGTGCTGGTTATTGAAAGACACCAAAAATTATAGGAGCAAACCCAACCATGCAGGTAACACCAAATGTCAAGTGTGAGTTCTGAAGGGTTTAGTGAAGTTCCTGCTACTTCTTTCAATAAGCACTGTACTCTTTATCCAAACTTGATGGATAACAGGAAGACTATTTCCTTTTAGTTTCCTAAAATAATCACAAACATGGTTCACATGACTCTCCTCCTAGCAGGGGACACTATTTAAATTGTTACTTTATAGGCTTGTGACCACTTCCATTGTATTATCTCAGTCTCAGCACACCACCAGAGCTGGCTAAAATTCTCTACTTGTCAGTACTCCTGCTTGAATTATCATTTATCAGAGGTTGCACCTCTACCATTTTAGTTAATTAGTGCATAAAACAAACCTGTCAGGTTCTTAGAGACCATTTATGGAGATCTTATTTAGGATATTGCTTGGACATTGTCATAGTGATTATCTAAAAGGACTACATTTCCAACAATTGCAGATCCTCACCAGAAGTAACTTTATTTCTAAAAAAATGTAAATATTTTTTTTAAATCTGTTTCATTTAAAGCCTGGATGACTGGAGAGATAAGTACATACATACCAGGAATAAAAAAGGATTGCACCATAGCCTGTCTATTTGTATTTTATCAGTCCACCCACACTGTTACCATAAACACCACATCACAATTTCTTCCATGGAAGAATTACCCTCCGTTTGTTCTAAGCACTGAAATATGAAGAACAGGTGTTTGGATTTCATTTCAAATGAGAAATGCAGCTTTTTGGCACTGAAACAGTTTAGCAAATGCAGAAGGCCGAAACATGGGGCTTTGTTGGCCTGTTGCTGTGTTTACTTGCAGCAACACGACACTT
The DNA here is from genome assembly GCA_035583135.1 of Lophotriccus pileatus. Lineage (NCBI taxonomy): Eukaryota > Metazoa > Chordata > Aves > Passeriformes > Tyrannidae > Lophotriccus > Lophotriccus pileatus. The sequence goes on from JAWWES010000042.1 coordinate 8,545,783, forward strand.
GCAGGTCTCACCATTAAATAGCAACTCCAAAACGGAGCTGGGAGTGACCAGACTAATACAGACTGTGGGTCAGGTCAGAACATACACGGGGATGATTCTGAAGAGTCCTCAGTCTGGTTTACAACAGCTCCACTGATAACACAGAGAAAAATCTTCCTTTGCCTCCAAGGAATTCTTTTCAAATGAAATGAACGAGTTGGAACAATGCTAAACACTTGGCAACACTAAATACTGAAAGATTTAGGACTTGCTGTTGTGTCCTCTAAACCCACAGAGGACAAAGGTTTGACTTCATTGTCCAAGTCCATTGCTTTGTTCAGATCCTTGCTCGCAGGGTGTTTCTGGAGTCCTCTGTATCAGCCAGAGTTGGAGCACGGACACGTTGGACACTTGACAAGAGGCACAAACAATATGTTTAACTTCTCACTGGTAATTTTTAAAACTAGGAGGACATACCAGGCATTGTGGCTGCAAAATCATCAGGATTAAGGTTGTCAGTGTATTACGGCTGACTAACCAGTGGCACAGTTCCTACACAATTACACAGGGAGAGCAAAATAGAAAAAACCCAACCCAAAAACAAACAAAACAAAGGGAACACCCCCCAAAAATAAAAGCAAAAAGCACAGAACAATAGTCTGTTTAACTTAACCTCTTGAACTTTATCATTAGGCTTGCTGTTCTATTGTTGCTCCTGCTTTAACTTGCTTGCTTTCTTTTTTGAGCTTACTAACAATGCTCAAGAAGTCAAACATTCTTCATAGAGTGCGAATACAATGATAAGAAATAATAATAAAATAGAAATAAAGAGCATGGGTCAATGAATGTAGATTGTATTGGGAGCCAGGCACCATTCCCAGCTCTTCCACTCACCCACCATGTAATTAAGGGCAAATCTTTTCACTGCTCTAAACAATTCTGTTCTCTGTCTGCTGTCTCCTTAAATTACAATTTCTTGGCAGCCCAAAGAATAATATTTGTATATCCTCATACACATATATATGTGTGTATGTATACACACTATGTGCCACTGAAAGGCTTCATTTAGAGGCTATAAAAATAATAATAATCATAATATGTTGCAGTTTAAATAATAAAATAGGAAATAGCATTAGCAGATTTTTTTAGTGTAATAATAATGAAGGCTTCCCCCCCCAAAAAAAAATTCAGAACCACCCATTCTAGCCCTAAAATCTCACCAAATCCACTAGAAATAAAACCTCTCAGGTCCAAACCACACAGAATAGATCCAAATGTATCTGAATGAGATCTATTTGCCAACATATTTCTGGTACTACCACCGGACACCCATGAATTTTATTCCACAAATATGCTGATGAATTTAAAGCAACTGAATTGAACTTATGCAGGAAATTTCTGAAGAAAAGAACACCCAACTGTCAGGGGAGGAACTTCTCAGGTAACAGTCATTTAATTTTTAACCTCTCAGTCCTGATCCTTGAGGAGAAGCTCCTTAACATCTTCCAAAGACAAGCACAAGAACTGAGATGGACAAGTGGATACGAGACAGGCGGATAAATGAGACTCAATGGTTGTAGTATTATGGCACATTGTGACCTCCCCTCCTCCCTTCTCTCTTCACCTCAGGGATACAAATCTTCCCCCTCAGGAGAATGTACTTCCATCTCTTTGCCCTCCTGCCTGCACCTTTCTTCCCTTCCAATCTCCTTCACCAACCTGCCTTACCTGGCAGAGATAGTTCATAATAAAACCATGGGCTCACCTTTTCTTAGCTTTCAGATCTGCTGCATCTATTTCAGGGACTAAAGGGGAGCTTTTACATCTGAATCCTTAAATTTTTCCAGGTATACTGACATATCTAACAGATGTGTTCGATTTAACTACAAAATCCACCTCAGGCAGGTCCTTCAATCACCAGAGTTATCCCCAAACAACTTTTGCTGGTTAATGACTGTTTGTAAAAAAACAGGTGTATGGTATGACCCAGGTTTATTTAGACCTCAGTTTTCATCTGTACCCCTTCTCCTTAATAACAGGTTTAGGGCTTCCAGAGGCTGTTAAACAAAGGGATGGTTCCTGGATATCATCCACATTACTCACCTTTCCCCCCTCATCAAATTTTCCCACGTGAAAAAACCACTCTCGAGAGCAGAACCAGGTTGGCATGATCACAGTGGGTCCATGGGAGGTGAACACCTAGGAAAGAGGGAAAAAAAATCCCAGTCAATTAATGGAGTGTCTGCTGGGGAAGCAGACCCAAATCTGGCAAATACTTGGCTTAACCTTCAGCAATTTCAAGCACTGAGAAGTGCAGGTGTTTAAAATTCAGCATGTGCTCAGTGTTGGAAGTGCAGCATGAACCAGCATCTCTGAGGTGTCACAGCCCAGCAGCTGAGGCGAGTTCCTGCTTCACATTCCATCACTTTCTCTTCAGTTGCAACACATGCAGAGTACTTACAGCTTTCTTTCAGATTTAGAGTTTTATACTGGAAATAGCACTTATATCAATAATGGCAACGTTGACACTTAAGTGAACGAATTGAGAAGAATCATGAAGAGTCAAAATTCTTAAACTGAACCCTGTAATTGTTGTGCACTGATTTACCATTTTATATTCCTTATATATATATGAAGGAGGAACTTTCACTGATCTTTTATTTCTGCCAAAGACACTTAAATCCTAATTGAGCTTGGACAAGTAAAATGCAATTTGTTTTAAAGATTACCTGAGCACTATGGATTTGCTGTCCAGTGGTACCAGCCTTAAAAGGTCATTGGAAAGGAAGAGCTTTAGGGACTGAAAAGGGAGTGATTATTAATTTCATCCTCTTGACTAGTGACAGCTGAGAACTCTACAAATGGGTCTTTGCAGCTTTGAACAAACTTGTTGTAAATACAGCAGTGAAATAAGTCAGAATCTGGATTTCAGAAGGTAAACTGGTTCTTTCTTTTAGCCTAAGATGAAGTATCCAGGCAAGGAAGAGACTGAATTTGTCAAACACGGTGTGGAAAGTGAAGGCAGGAGCCTGTGCCTGTTTCCAGAAACTGCAGAGCACACCCTGGTTTACAAAGGCAGAAGAAACCAACTCCACAATTACTGTCAATCAAACACCAATGACAATGTAAGCTGATAATTTCATGGCATGTTACAGTGGGAATATAAATATTCCTGTATAGCTGAAGTTCTTAAACCTCAGAGCATGAGTGCATTTTGTCATTGTGCATCTGAGCACCTATACTATAAAGTGTTCTTGATTTCTGCCTGGGATGGAGCTCCTTAAACTCTTCTTATGTCTGGCAACTTCCATTGATAAACGTGGATATAAACCCCAATACGGACACTTAGATCAATTTCCCCAAACAAATTAAATTAGAAATCTAATCAAAATTTAACAGGTGACCTACTCCCACTTTTCATATGGCATGAACCATCTGCCCAAACCCAAACATCCACTTCGGGGGGAAACACATGGCATGATAACTCCAGGAACACACACAGGGATCCAGGGGCGACTCATCTTCACACAGACACTTCAATTTTAGGCAGTCATAGTCAGTCTGAACAATCCTATCACCTCATGGCTGTGGCTTAAAACATCAGCAGCAGTCCACGACTGAAATTCTCGAGCTTCAGAGGGGCTAAATGTCAAAAACTCCCCACAAAAGTCATTGGGAGCTGAAAGAGTCAAAATAATCCCAGAAAACCAGAGCAGACATGAGTGCTTAGTACATGGTTATTAACTCCACATTAATTACAAGGGCAATTGAGTATGGCCTGAACCAAACAATGACCAAACAGTAATCCCAAAAGAAAACAGCAGTAGGGAGAAAAGCCAGGCCAGAGTGCACTGCACTGAATCTCACTTCTGAATGAAACAAAAACTTCAAAAGAAAGTCCTGAGCCTGTGGGTACACGAGAGCTGTGTTTGGAGAGGCCAGAATGCCATTTCCTCAGAGCAGCCAGGTCTATCAGAGAACAGAAAAGCACTTCAGCCTAGAGATGGAGCTCAATGTAATTAGCCATGGTCACGTGCAAAGAGCATCCATCCCAAAGATCTTGGATAATCTGTTCCACTGACACATATATTTTAGTGAAACTGAACAGAACAATTGGAAACACTGAGAAAAAACATCCAAATGCCACTTATGTTAACACAGATGATGCCACGAGGATGATTTTATAGCAGACCATCACACCAATGTCTTTCCTAAATCCAGCAGTGCTCTTTGGCTCATTGTCCATCTCAGAAAAGCTACTACAGGAGAATCACACAGACAAAACTGTGACTGATGATGCCACACACGATTTCAGGGGCTTATCCTTCAAGAAAGTCTTTGCCCCTGGAACAGCTCACCAGCTAAGTGTTAATGAATGGGCAAATAAGCTTTTTCTATATTAATATTTATAATGCAACATCAAACCTAACTTGAGGAAATATAAATTTGCACTGCTGCCACAAAGGACAAATTCGTGCTACTTTGTCCCTTGCTGTATAACAATAACACTTGGGAAGCTGAAATTCTTTTGTTGTTGTTGTTATCTAAGTATTTAGCTGGATCTCCTGATACAACTAACCACAGAATCAGCGGAGCTGCCACAAAGGAGGAGGTAGGAAAAGAGGGCACCAGGCACAGAGAGAACAGCAAGACCATTTTTTTTTCCTCAATAATCTTTAACCTGATAAAACTCTATGCTCAAAGTCTAGATTTACAGTACATCTACATTAATTTCAGAGCTCTCCCACTCATCCTGCCTGTGGCTACTCAACTCAGTCAGCCCAGTCACAGCACTGGCACTCACCTGACCCCATGAGAGATCAGAGCACTACATCACTTAAAAAGCCATTATTTTCCTTTTTTTTTTCCCCCAGAGTTAGTTTTCTATAGCCTTAGTTCTCTGAATCAGTTCACTGTGGGGTCAGACCAGCAATACCACTGACACACTGGAGGGGGAAGGAACAAGCTTTGCAGAAGAAAACAAGACCTCCCTTTTTGGTCACTGCCCACAGTGAATCAGTCCAGCTGTAACATAAAACTGCATCCTCTGAACACTCACACTGATGGGAGGGGAACTGGCCCAGGACAAACCCTAACTCCTAACAACTGTACTGAAACACTGCAGCATCTGCCAAACTCCTGAAAACCACCTTCGAGAGCTTTTGAAACTTTATCTTCAAGAGAGGAAAAAAAAAACAAACCTCAACCTTCTGCACTTTGGAAATTCTATATTTCACCTTGGTTTAGTCAGATGGGAAAGTCTCCTCTGTGTTTCTTTGTCGCCTACTCTTGTCATAAACTCTTGCCAAGGTGTTAAAAGCTGGTCAAATTGCCTCGATCTGTGATTAAAACTGCAACTTCTCACTTTGTGAGACTGAAACTCAAGATTTTATCCATAAATCTTTTAGATTGCATGGACTGGAACAAGAAAAACAAAGAGGACATGCTACTCTTAATTTGAAAATCCAACAAAAGCAGAATTTGAGTCATGGTGCCATGAACTGCTATGTTTAGTTTTCTTGGAAATGTTCTCCAGTTCTGCTTAACAAATGTCCCGTGTCACCTTGGAGCATCAGTGGGTTTTCAGTCCACTTTGAGTAGTTAATTCAGTATCTTGGAGAGCAGCTTGGACCTGTGAACCTTTTACATATGGCTGGTTTATTATTGGAAGGTTAATGCTTAATAATAGTTATTATTAATTAAAATACACTGTATGCTGTAAAGATTATCTAAATATTATCTAGAAACCAACTTTTTAAAACCCCCACTACAGCCTGTAGGAAAAGGCATAAATCTGTTCAGATCTAGAATTCCTGGAGAACAGCAGTGTCATAGCCACGCTGGAGTCTGTCTCCATCAGTGGCCAGGTGATAGAGACAGGCTGCTATTTCACCATTGCTTTTGTTCAATTATTTAGGGTTTTATTATCATCTGGGTTTATTCCAAGGATCAAGTAGCAAGTAATTGGAACTGGTTTGTTCTTTTTAACTGTTTGGCTATCGAATTGCATCCAACTATCACACAGATTCTCTGAAAATAAATGTAAAGAATACAAAGAGTTGATAAAGTGACTGGCATTGTTGTGTTTCAAAGCTGTCAACAGCACATGTAACTCTGGTCCCCACTGATGCTCAGTGCAGACCAGGGCAGCATTCAATGCAAGATTTCAGTTCCAATACAGAGAAAGGCATTTCTGTGTTTATAGTAACTTCTCAGGGAAAGGTCTATTTCCTGAAGCAGCAAATCAAAATCTAACAGCAATGTGCCAAAAGCATAAATGCAGATGGTGAAACAACCTTATCACATCAGATATCACCATGTCATGCAGAACACAGTGAGGAAACCAGGCAGTTCACAAACAGATTTAATCAGGGCCCAGATTGTTTTCCAGTGCAACAAGGTAATTCCCTACCATTTACCCCACGTTTAATTCAAAAATTTCAAAATGATATCCACACGAGTCAAAGATTGGAAACAATCTCCTCTGTTGAGATAAACAAAGCTTTTCAACACCCAGGGTCACACATTAACACGTTATAAGATGACAAAGAAAAGAAGGCAAAGCCCACCCTGGAGGGCTGCAATGATTTTGTGAGCTGTAGGCAGACTGACTCTGAAAAATGATGTGCTGAGATACCTGTGTGTTAATTCAGCCGTCTCAGGACCTCGTTAATAAAGTGTACCAGCTCTACATCCACAATCAGGTGCATGTTTTAGTGTGAGAGAAGAGGTACAGAAGATGAGAGAGGAAAAGGCCTCCTCCTACTTCAAAGAAGCACTGGGCAAATAAGAATTTTCAAAAGAAAATAATAACAACAAGCTTTAGGCAAGCTTTTATTAAGCTTTAAGGAGCCTAACCTCCCAATGTGGTATGGATTACATGCAGTTGGTTTACATTGTACTGAACTATTGTACCCTTTTGCCTGTACAAATAACTGCCTGTGGCACCTCATCACTGTGAGCTCCAGCAGCAGCTGAAAATCCCTCCCTAAAGAAGCTGGGATCAGGCCCAGCAAAAAGTAGATTATAGGAATAAACCATGCACTGAAAAGCTGATATATACACAGGAATTCTGGTGCAGGCCTGACTGAAAATCAGTGTTAAATTAACCTTTACAGTGCCAAACTCTACTTAGCAACAAAACTAAGCAAAAAGAGTACCAGAGTCCTGGGAATTGCTGATGCCAGTGAAAGCAGAGAGCATTCAGCACCTTCGAGAAGGTATTCCAGCCCTGCTCCTGGAAAATTTACGCCCTACAGCTCCCCATGATTTCCTTAGGATTATTTGAAGCCTGAGTGAAGGCTGAAATGCCTCAGAGTTTGCAGGAAGCACAGGCCCTGCAAGAGCACAACCAGTGAGAGGAGCAGGGAGATGATGCTTCCTTGGTTCCTGAACCTGTTCTTCTATCCAGCGTTTCCTCCTGCTGTCTGAAAGGACCCTTATTGTTTATTTTTTGTAGCAAAGGTTGTACAGATAGTTCCCTTTTTGGTATAAACTGGAAAGCAGAAGGCCTGCACTGCAGTTCCAACTCCCTGGGACTTCACAGTTTCTTACAATCTCAGTGCTTTTCACCAGGCCATTCACTTTCAGAAAAGCACAACAGTGCTCTTTATAGGTATGTGACCTTTATGGCAAAATATAAAACTTATACAAATGGTATTCCCTACGTTAAACAAAATTTTAATACCAAGTCTCTGCAGTGAAACCACCACCTGAAATCACCTCCCCCTGACACCTCTGGCTCCAGCAGAGCCCTCAAAGAATGAAATGCAGGGTAAAGGGTAGTTTAGAGCAGGCCACACTTTATCTATGGTTTCAGTTTTGGTTTGGTTTGGTTTTTAAGTTGCTGTTGAAAGAAAATGCGTTTACAAACTTCCTGAAAGTAAATATTTTAACTTTGGGTTTCTAGTCCAATACCTGTGTACTGAATTGGCCGCTCTGCTCTGGGGAGCCAGCCCCTGGCAGCCTCATTGTGCGGGTAACTGAGGGCCGGCCATACTGCTGAATATCTCTGTTTCTCAGCTGAATGCCCAATAGCCAGCACCATTCTTCCAGTCTTTTTCAGAGCTTTTATCTACTAATGACGATGAATTAACCTACTGCTGAAGCCAAAACAATAGCTGCATGCAAAAGGAATAGCCTGTATGATTTTAGCATGTCTTACATCTTTTTTTCTCATCTGTAAGCTGCTAAAAGTGGTCTTTGTAACACCCATGCCTTAACAAGTCTCTCTAATTCTTGGAGAGTTTCCAGTATTTAAAGAGTCAAGTATTTACAATGGAAGAATTACTCCATCCAGTAAAATGAAAGCATTCTGCACCAAGAGTTTGTCAGCTTGGCTTGCTGTTTGTGCTGAGCTTTTACCACAAAAGAAAGAAAACAATCTGCTTAAAGTCATATGGGCAGGTCCTAAATTGTGATTAGAACAAACAAGAAATCTGCTGAGAAACAACATTGCCCAATGCTGATGTAAAATAAGTCTTAAAGATTACCTTTTTGATCATTTGGGATTTTCACAACATGAGACTGGATTGGTCTTTCATATTTTGAGAGAATACCCAAATGAAGATAACATCCCCAATGAAGGTAACATAACTGAAGTATTCTGTTATTACAACAAAAGATATATTTTTACAGCTATTTTCATCTCAAAGATCTATGGAAACCAAAAGATGACATCAATGTCCATTTTGCAATGAGAGGACAATTCTACTTGTATAAAGAGTTATAAAATCCGTAGAAGATTATTTGAAAGCAAGCATTATTTATTTTCTGCCTATAAAGCCCATCAGCTGTGTTTGTGACTTACTAGATAGCAGTTAACAGATGACAACAGAGGCAGTAGAAGCATCTCCATACATGGAGAGATTAAATTAAATTAAACACTTTTAAAGTGCATTATGCTATGAAGTAATCAGTTGTTTGCTTCGCTAAAACTTGTAAAGAAGAAAATAAATTTACATAAAAAGCAAGACATGAAACTTTTCCCCACGCCACCTCCTAAAATTAATGTTCAGTTAAAAAGTAAATAAACCTCCTGGCAAATCTCAGCCTCAGCAAATTTTTAAATGCAGGTATTTTGAAAGAGAGAGTTGAAATATTTCTGAGTGCTCAGATTTATGCAAAAGCATAACATATCCTTCATTGATTCTCTTTTTTAAATGAATACTTGTTTAAAAAAGTTTGATGTGACTTGGGATTGGGGGGCCCCAGTTAAACGAAAGAAATAAAAGCACCTTCTAAACAAGCAAGGTAAGGAGATCCCTCTCGAATTTGAGAAGTTCAGCTGTCTGCTAATGTACATGCAAAAAAACCCACAGGAGAAATATTAAATATTCATGCAAACTTGCTGTATTTATTTAAATACAAATTGGATTTCTTTTGTGTGTTTTTCCCCCCTGTAGACTTTTACCATGCAAAGAAGGTTAAAAGGGAGAACTTAGAGCAGATCTTAAACCACAGATTCTGATTATCCGATTAACAGCTGCAATAGTAGAATGTTTTCTTTAGGAAATCAAAGCAAACTTTACTCTAAATCTCTCCCTCATGTCTTCCATCATATCACAAGTCTTTGGGGGGTATCAAAGCACCAAATGCATTCCAGTGCCCTGAGAGAGTGTTTGATTTGTGTCCTGTAACACTTCAAAACTGTGAACGGGAGAACAAAGAAGAGACAGAAAATAAAAAGGTATTTTAGGAAAACGAATTGTCGCTGCTGGAGCCAGAAACAGGAACACAGCCGAATTTACAGGGGGAAAAGGTAGGATCTCGGAGTTTTGCTTTACACAAATGACCTAACATCAGCCTTCTGCACATTGTCTCTAATCTTTTCTCCCACAACCAGTTTCTCATAATGAAATATATAAACACTGAGAGGGGAAAAAAGAAAGCAGCACCTCAGCAAGAGCTTTTACACACACGTACATTTCTGATAACGAAAGGGACCCAACGCATGTCAGAATCCACTGCTCCGTTACCAGAGTTTGTTTTTCAACAGTGCAGGAGACAAAGCTGGAAAGACCTCAACCAACCCTGAGAATACACAGAGATAAAAATTAAGTGCCCATCAATTTGTAGAAGTCTGAGAAAAAGCAGAGCCCAGAGCACTACAAAGCTTCCCCCTCCCATCTGCATTCTCCTGTTTCAGCCTCCCAAATAACTTGTTGATGGGTTTATATGTGGGATTCTGATTTTGTGGGCTCTTTCCCTGCCTCCCAGCCAGCAATGTGAGCAACATTTCCTTTAATTTGTGACTGCTCTGAACCCCAAACTCTCCCAGCACGGGCAGTTTGAAGGTCACACCTTATCTCTGAAGCCCTGTTTGTGCATCACCCCTGACATTTGTTCCTGGGGTAAGTTCTGCCTGAGCTTGGTGTTCCCTGCCCCTGGTTTGAATTAGTTACTGTGCAGTCAGTCATTCAATCCATCCAGCATGTTAAAATATTTTTAAAGTCTCAAGAACTCAGTGATAAGAAGGCAATAAGTAGCTTCAGATTTTCCAAGCAGAGGCTGGTGTGAGTTATCAGGGCACCCACACTCCAACTGGAATGACACAAATCAGCAATAAAGAGCCAGCATTAGGGCCCAGGCTCACCCCAAGTTGGAGTGTATAAGCCCATCTCTGCCAGAGACAATTTGGGCAACTCAATCCACCCAAAATATCTGTCACCACCTCCAGTGAACCCAGTGGAGCTCCAGAGAACGAAGCTTCTAAATTCACTGGTTCAGGCAAGCCCCCCTAAACGGGTGAAAATGCCTAAACCTTGTGTGGCCATACATTCCTCTAAGCAGACTATGATAATTATCCTCAAATTGATGATATTCATTGCTGTAATAAGATTAAATTAATTTCTGTAACAAGAAATCCTCTCTAAAAAGCTGTTCCAGCACGAGAATCTGAGAGTAAGCAAAAAGCAGCTAACATTTCAAAGAGTTAAGAGGCAGTCAATTCTGCTACACATGCTGCAGAATTTAAAGTGTAAAAATTGGATGTACAAATATTTTACATTCTTTTTAAGGCCTTTTTCTTATCTTGTCCTGCAGAAATATTTACACCTAAAAGAACAGTAAATGTACGATCTGTCCCTCACACCTATCATCAGTGAATAGTAACGGCATCATAGAAACAAAAGGGTCTTGCTATAATTACAAAGAAAAACTATTAATAAGTGTCTAGTGGAACTCAGTTGATTTTTCAGCTGCCAAAAAGCTGAAAATCAATGAAGGAAGCAGATGCTGGAATTGTGCTTAATGTAATTTACAATTTGAAAAAAAGAGCAGGAGTTTTGGCTATCCTGAAACCCAAACACGGCCGTGGCACCAGCTGGGGAGGATCTACTAAGCAGCTCTTGTGATTTATATCTTTGAGAGCTTCATGGGTCAACTCAACATAAACAACCTTGTTTGTCTCACACATCCTGCTAAAAATGATTAAGATTTAAATGAGGCTTCAAGTCTCTGAATTACCAATTCTGAAAAAGGTAGTGTAATACACAACAGCACAGTAAGAATGTATCTTACAAATACTGTGATTAAAAAATTTAATAGGCATCATTTCCCTGTCACTGCTTCATAAGATTTAGACAAAAGCTTTGATAATTTTCGCAAAACTCCATGAAATTGGTAACAAGAACTCTGCACGTGCTGCTTGTAAAAAAAAAAAAAAAAGATAAAAGATGGCAATCCAAGGGAACTTTCAGCAAAGCCATCTCTATATCTTTTCCTAATTATCACTGCTGATGAAGGTTGATCCAATCTTTCCTACAGCAAGGGAAAACACCAGTTTGGACATTCTTTTTGGGAACAGCAAATCTCTCTGCCAGCATGGATAGAGTGTTCAAGTGTTGCCCACCAAGCAAATGAGGAGCTTCCACTGTACCAAACCAGTCATGGTGACAACCAACCACAACTTCAGTTCTCAAGTACAATGCCAGCACAACAAAAGGTTAAAAGAAGTAAAAACATCAATCAGATGTCCAACTTAGCTTTGTCCTAAGCACAATCAATATATCAACAACACTTATAAAATATTCACTATTCTTCATATTTGTTGCATTAAAACATTATGACTTCTCTTATTTTGACTCAACGTCCGGTGAAATCTTTGAGAAACTGAGTTTTTAACTGACAATACATATGATTTCTAAACCTGCATCCTTGTGAAAGAAAAAAAGAAACAACACATTTCTAGCATTCAGACACCTCTGCCCTGCAGCATCCCTGAACTGTCAGTCAGTTCCTCTTGGCCAGCACAGGTGAGTCTGGCTCTTCTGAACCCCTTCACAGAATCATTCAGCTTGGAAAAGACCTCAACATCCCTCCCTGTAATTCCATAAGAAACTCAGCAAATGGAACCCTCTGGGAATTAGCCCCTCAAGTTTGGGTTAATTATACCCAGCAGAAGCACTACAACCTCTTTTTGGAAGTGGAGATCTCTGCCCTTTTCAAAACTGCAGCACTTCACAGGGAAATCCTACATAAAAATAAATTACTGAACCTGAAGGATCCACATATTGCAGTAACAGAGTCTAAGTTCCAAAATCAGCATAACCTCTGAAATAATCTTTGCAAGCCCAGCCCAGGAAACCATTCCCTCAGTAGCATATATGTCGGCAAGCTGCAGATGTGTAAATGTTTAGCTGGGCTGAGACACTTCGGAACAGCAATTTTTCACACATGCACATGTGTTATTCTGCCCCAGCAACATTCTTTCAAGATTGGAAGGAGAAAAGAAGTAGCTTTTTAGAGAGAAAATGAATCTTGTAAAAGGTTTTTTCATCTATAAAAGCTATATGTATGTTATGAAGGTTACTCACATCATTTCCACGAGCAACAAGTCATCTTTTCTAATTTGAATTCAGTGAGAGAACCACAAGTTGTGATGTTCCAAAGCCAGCTGTTCAGTCACAGACCCAATTTGATGATAACAAATATGTCCTTCCCCTTCAAAAAAAAAATCCCCCAAACCTTCAAATACTGCCAAAAGACCATAAAACTAACGGGGTCCTAAATACCTTCAGGACTTGTTAGTCTGGCACACTCCAGCTAACACCCTGTGGAAAAGGGACCTCTGAAAAACAGCCTGTGTCAGTGCAGGGATGGTCACCAGCCACAGAGACAGGGAATTCCAACAACTGTTCTCTGTGCTCAAACCTCCCAAACCCAGCAACCTCATTCCTAAATATATAAAATGCTGACTGGCAAGTCTTCCAGCTTGCTAGTGCAAATGAGGAGGAGACATCACCTCTTTAAAGCTCATGGAGCATGAAAAGTTGTTCTGTTCAGTTAAAATTTCAATTTATATTCCTACTTTGCTGAAACATGAGAAAATTTTATTCTAGGAAGAAGGAGAGAATGTTGTACTGTGTGTTACTGTGCTGTTTGTACTGTACAAGTGCCATGGAGGGTGAGGAAAGAAAATATCCTCCAGGATGAGAAAAACCTCCCTTGGATACCAGAGATCCTGTACCAGAGGAAACGAGGGAAGAACACTCACTATAACCCATACACACACTTCAGCTCCTTCCCTGCTCCAGGTGTGCCAAGTTTTCAGCCTTGCAGCAAGAGTGCACTTCAAGCACTTTAATTTGAATTAGGTTGTTTATAATAACCTCTTCCCTTCATTTCCAAGGGGGACTTCTCACATGTTTCATACTGTACCATGATACGGTGTTTATACCAGCTGCCACTTAGGAAAGACATAAAGCAGGTTTATACACAGTCTCTGCAAAATGTAAAGTTAAAAAATGACACTGAGGGGCTGCACAGCGTTTTAGGTTGAATGGAAGGTGTTTCTGTTTCCACTTCTATCAGTGGAAATCCAGACTACCTTTGCTGGCTTCAGTGGAGTTGCTGCATCCAGTGCATCACTGGATGTGATGTTTATACCTTCTGCTCCATCACACAGCTCTGAGAGACCCTCTGCAGGCAGACAGGAGCGCTCTGGGAGAGATGAGGTACCTCAGCTGAGTGCCAAGCCAAGGCTGGGCACAGGCCTTCCAGTCACATCACAGTCAGCGATATCAGTTCATCACTGCTCTCACCTGCGATAAAACTCCTCATCATCCAATGTGTCAACACACCCAGAACAGAGGCATTTCTGTCCCAACCCTGGGTCACTTGGATATTGAGACTGTACCTGGAAGTTTTTAAGTCTAAATATTTTAAAGCACAGCTGCAATTTAAAAAAATCCCATTTTTATACACACAGAGCAAAATAGAATAAACAGACTACTTCAACTGGAAGGGACACACAACAGTCCAACTGCCTGAGCACTCCATGTTCTTAAGGGCCATTGTCCACCAAGTGTCTCCTCAACACTGACAGACTCCCCATCGACCACCTCTATGGGAAGCCTGGTGAAAAAATAATAGAGACTTTGATTTTATCATGGCCAAAAGATAATTGGACAAGTTTTACACATCCCCATCATATTAGTTTGGATGTTTCTGTGACAGGCTGGGCTTATCCTCAGTTTCCAAGTTGTAAAGCTTCCAACTCCCAAGCTATCAGGGCAGATACATTTCTGCACATCCTTTCCCTTCGCACTTGCCCTGCTAATTCCACTGGGCCCCCCTGGCCATCCCACCCCACCAACCTCCCTAAGGACCTGCTCCCAGTGGGATTATGGATGGGATGGCATTGGACAGCACTTTGCCTCTCCTGCCACTCACAGTCAAACACCTGAAACCTGTACTTTAGGGATCACAAAATAAACCAGCTGTCCTTTGAAGGAGAAGGACAGGAATATAACAGGATCTTTAAGAAAGCAGAAAAGAATAAAAGAAAAAAGGAGAAAATTTGACACTTCCTCTGCTGTCACAGCTGTTGAGGGCCTTGCATTCTGTTTAAATACTTTTCAGTCTAACAGCCAAACAGTTCAGAAGAACATACTGTGTATGCTGTGCAGCCCTGGACTATCTCCTTTCTGCTGCATCAGGAGACCTATGCCCTCTTCACTTGAAATGAAATAAATAAATAAAAGGAAACCTTTAAGATCAAGGCATAATGCTACAGAATTAGTGAACAAACCAAATAAAAAGACAGGTACCTTAAGGTGTTAGTTTATCTTCTGAGCTACACAAAATAATACCAGGAGAGTCATGACTGATTCAAACCAGCTTGTTCAAGTCTAAAAACCACCCTGCTTTCTTCCCCAAGCCCATGCATTTCCTAATGATGACACTTTATAAAAACTGCAAATTACTCCAGCTTCAGTAGTTGTTCACAAAAAATGAATCTCAATGTTTACTGTATTAAACTAAATATTATAAGTCAGAAGTGCTATGAAAGCAGAATGGGTACATGGAGAGAAGTTCCCCTTGGACTGCAGTGTTTTAACAGATGTTCTTTTCAGAGGGTCGCAACTTTTAAAATCTCAAGGGAAGTTTTTCAGTGATGAAAACTGATACAAAGGTTTGCTTTCCAAGCATATTTTATCTGTTTCATTCCTTCCCTTTATGAAAAAAGGTCTGGGTCAACGTTCTTTTTGTTTGAATTGGACTATGCATAGTTTTGACAACATCTTAGTGGTTCACTCAGTTTTTCACCTGTTGTCACAATAGCCTTGTCATTCTATATTGTTCCAGACATACTTTCTTTTCCAACTAAGAAAGACTTACTAAGAATAACAAGGTAATTGGCATTGTCCAATTCAACATCATCCCTCCTCAGCCAGCTGCAGATACAAGGAATGCTCAGCATTGCAGCTGCTTCACAAATCCAACCACGATTGTAAACGTCAATATTTAAAATAGCCAAAGAATTTAAAATCCAAAACCCATTTCATATTAAAATCATAACCTTGTCAGGAATGTCCTTCATGTTCTAAATATTTCCGTTTAGCAGGAACAAACCATTCCTGGACAAAACAGGAAAGTGAGGCTTTCTAATGCAAGAGAGAACGAAGAACCTTTACCTTTGAAGCTCTTCCTGAGTGTGCAGTTTCAAAACCAGTCACAGCCAACCCAGTCAATGCTGCCCAGCTCCTGGTTGAGCCCTTGGAGTGCAAATGGACCCCGCAGCTTCCAAGTGTGGAAGCACAGAAATGCATCCTATAGCTCCTGTGTGAGCCTCTGCTGTAATTCATTTTCAACAGCTGGAGCAAAGCATGAGCTTTTTACAGCATATGACCATTGTTGCTGCTTTCCATAAAGAACAGAAATTGTCCTACAAGACACTGGCCTGTGTCCCACAGCTCCAAGGATGCCCAGCCCTTGTGTGGTGGCTGATCCTGGCCGGTGGCCAGGTGTCTACAAGATACTCTCTCACCCCCCTCCTCAGCAGGACGGGGGAGAAAACAAAATGAAAAGCTCCTGGGTCGTGATAAAGGTAGTTTAATGAAAAAAAAAAAAAACACAAAGGCTGAACATGGGAGCAAATTAAAAAAAGAAAAAATTATTTATTCCTCATTACCCCGGGAAGTGGGGCCTCACTATACAGAGTGGCTGCCCTGGAAGACAAATGCCTTAATTAATGCCTCCCCCTTCCCTCTCTCTGAGCTTTTATTGCTGAACATAACATCATACTGTAGGAATATCCCTTGGGATGGTTGGGGTCAGCTGTCCTGGCCATGTCCCCTCCCAACCTCCTCCCCATCCCCAGCCCTCTGGGATGAGAGCTCCCTGCTCAGCCCCAACCAAACCACTGGTGTGCCCCAAGCCCAGCCCAGCCCCCAGAGCAGCACAGCTTTGCCACGGGGAAGGTGAACTCCAGCCCAGCCAGACCCAACATACCATGACTTGTACTTTGGCTAAAAACTTTTTAACCAGAGTAAATCCCTCTAGGCTGCTCTGGTTCTGAGTACTTGCAAATATTTGGAGCTATTTTGTTAGCAGCTGATATCAGTGAAGGAAACCAGGACTACAGATTTAGTTGAGAGCAGTAAATAACCTCCCCTAAATTCAGCAAAAGACATAATGTGGTGCTAAAATCCCAGTTAAGTAACTCACGTTCTGATGACAGATCACAAGTTTCAATCCTGTAAGGAGAAAATTCTATACTTAAAAGAAAGGCTCTTGGAACTCAGGGATGATTTATGTCACCCTTGGGCATTTCTCTCAAAATTAAGAGAAACTGTTAACACGATCTCCTGATCAAAGAGCATCACTGGGTAACAGAACATGGATTTTTCTTTTTGTGTTTGAAAAGGTAAAACATCAGTGTCCTCTGGGAAAAGAAAAATAATCAGAAGTAGAAGAAAGATTCGAAGATAAAGGAAGATTAAAATTAAACTCTGCCAGGCACTGCTCAGGTGCAGAATCTCTCTCAGGATGACAACTGTAGTCTCTGACTTTATGCAGCAAAACCAAGCTAAATTCAAATTTCAGCAAGGAACAGGGAACTGAAGCAAAATGAGGAGGGAGAAGGAGGGAAATGGAACAGGGGAAGGTGATGGAAATTAAAGCACCCTGTGAAAGGCCCTTGAGCAGGACCCAAAAGCTGCAGATAACACTGCAAGAACTTGTAGAAAAATCTCCAAGGCTGGGAACAGCGAGCAAAGGAGTTGGTTAGCTTTGCTTCCTTTATGCTTTATTCAGGGAAAAAAATTGGATTTTGCATGGGTAAAGGAACTAGACTGTGACAAGAACTGTCTGCTGCTTTCATCAGCTTATCCCATCCCAGCAGCAACTCAGAAGACCCCAAATTTTGCCCATCCACTCCACTCAAATGAGGTGAGGTTGTGTGTATGGCTAATACCTTTCAACATGTTCCAACACATCTTGTAACTGCACACTTGAGTTTAATCCACATGAAGTCATCTTAAAGAAAAACAAAAGTAACATGATATACCAATTTATTTTATAAATGTCTGCACTTACAGACCAAAAGGTGGATTTGTTTTAATTTAATCTACACTGATGCGACTGAGATTGATGAGATTCCTAAATCACCCTACATCAAATGGATATCTATTAATTGTAATACATCGCCTCACTGTCTGCTGAGCTGCAGAAGCCATTAGAATACATAACAAAAATCTCTTTTACAGATTTCAGACAATACATGGAACACAGAATAATTTTGATCATTAATCAAGAATTACTTCTTGCCATCAACATTTACTTTTTTCTCTGAAAGTCTGTCTGTCACAGAAAGCAGAAACTACAGATGAGTAAGGAAGAGAGTCAAACAGCTTCTATCTGTCTTTCCACAAACATTGCCCCTCAATGGAATCTGCTCCAAGGTTAAGGCCTATCCAGGAATCCCACACCCCCCCAGTCGAAGGAACTGAGATACTGGTCTGATATAAGGGTGGCAGTAGCAGCTTAGGAAGAGATCCCAGGGGATGCACTTGCACAGAATATATATTTGGCCTATACCAAAATAAATCCAAGCAAACATAAAGCTTGTTCACAGTTCCGCCTCATTTCGGATTTGAATATAGACCACATGTTTGGGGATTAGGCTGGTGAACCCAATCTGCCTCTTCCAGGAAACAGCAATGCAACAACTGGGCTACAGAGCTGTCAATTATTTCACACAGACCAGCTGTGCTCCAGGTTGTGCTCCAAACACCGCTCTTCCGACTGGAAGAGCATCTTTGTGAGAGGAGCCTTAGACACAGAACACAGCCGCGCGTAACAGAGCAGTGGCCTTTCCACGGGAGGAAGAACTACACACATCAGTACTGCAAAGAGGACACCCACAACAATATCCCTTCAAATACCCCTTTTTTGTTTAATACTTTACTCACTGGGAGTGTCTTTTTTACCAGTTTGTAGAGGAAAGAAACTAAAATAGGGCAATTGCACTTGTACTTTCTACACTGACTTTATTGCTGCCCAAATGATGTTTCAGCAGACAGCAAACAGACCTCTGTGAACAAAATAGCCTGCCAAATTCTAGAATTGCAGGTTAAAAACCAGACACGAGCCAAATGAGCAGCACAGAATCCATAAATCTCAGGCAACACTAAATTGAACTGAAGTTCATTTTTCCTTTTGATCTCGCTCAGCAGATTAACCAGGCTTTCCCAGCCATCAGGACCTCATGCTTTGAAAAAAGACACACAGAAAAGCTGACAGTTTTTATAATTCATTTCCAATACTTATGCCTTTTTTCAACCCTTTTCAAGAGCTGATACTTGCACATGACTCCAGAGGTACACAGAAAAGATGGATGGTAAATCCTGGTGGGGAAAAAGGCCCCCAGCACTTCTTGTCTTGCACTTCTAAGAAAGTAAATGTTCATGTTGTGAGTTAATGACTTATGTTAGTCATGTTTTATCAGATATGTTTTGTAAAAAGCTTCCAGGCAATAACAGGTGGAGTAAGAGCCACAATCCTGTTGGCAAGGATAATTCTTTCCTTTAAAAGACAAACTTACTAAATGAACTATAGAAAGAGGCCGGTGCAGTCTCTGCTAGGAATCAGAATGGAGGAAAAACCACCTGTATAATTCAGACAGTCCCAACAGCCTTAAAGAAAACATGACTCACAAAGCTACTAAAAATGTCTCCTTTACAGCATCAGAAGCCCATTTTTGGATGCACATTCACTTCCATTATTTGAAGACCTTCCCTGTAAAACTTGCTTTGTGTGACAGTGTCACAGAGCCTTCCTTCAGTCTCTTTAAGAATTGGACAAGAAAAGCCTCCTGCAGTGGAAAGTTCAATTTGTCCTTCAACTCACCTGACTGATTTACTGAAACCAATCCACACAAGGTCACATCATCTTGTGCATAACATAAGCTTATTGTACACATAAAACCTTACTGCATAACAAACAGCAAAACAGACACGTTTCAGAAATGTCACTCTGACTACAAAGACATCTGTGATTCCAGGTAAGAATACACCTGCAGCAGCAAATTGGTGAAATTCTATCCCAAGCTGACGCTGCAAAAATTGCAAGTCTAAAGATCCAGTGTCCATGAGTAAATCTTTGCACTTACAAGCAGTACTGCTGCCTCTCAGGCAGGTGCTTCATTTTTTATTATAGTAACTGCTTCAGGAGTACACTGATGACAGAAAAAGATAGCAATAAAAGCACATACCTCATGTTCCAAAATCATCTCTTTTGTTTGCAGCATTTGTATTTATCTCCATATAGTTCAAATTCTATGTCAGAAGTTTGTGGTACAAGAACAGAACCTAAAAAGAGACTTAGGATAATTTAATGGGGCATCACTTCGAGACATCAGGTGAATATACTACTTCTGTTAGGAACCACTGCCATGAATGGTTCCAGTGCAATTCCAGCAGGTCAGAAGTCTCAGGAATCACTACAGAGATGCCACTGTGGACTGTGGGCTTTGGCAGCTTCCCCGTGTCACACTGTGACAAGCATGATCTGAAAACTCGGAACATAATTCAGCATTGAGACAAGGAAAGAGATTAGAAATGAAAATCATCTTGTTCAAAGTTGATACTTAGGCCAGACCCACCAAGTTGCTTGGAGAAAGCTTTATACAGAGAGTTAAAGCTGCTTTGTTAGCTTTAGAAATATTTTGAGCTGTGGGAATTTCTCCCCAGTTCGCCCTCCTTCCCTCCCTTTTTTAAGTAAGAACTTGTATGAACCAGTATTCAGCTCTAAACTTCAGAAAGCATACAGGGCACTGGGTCATCTGCATCACAATGCCCAATTCAGCCTCTATTTAGATCATAAATCATGTTTCACTATAAAAAACCCTGATTTCCTGTCAAAATAAAAACGCTCAATTTTGACAGTCAATTTATACACCTGACCAAAAAACAGACTCCAGCAAAAGACCCTAATTAACTTAATTTTATTTAATGCATCCCCATATGGAGGCAGAGAGGACAATTACAGATTCATAATTTTATTATCTGGATCAGAAGAATATTTTTGAATAGGCAAAGAATGGTCCTAAACAGCTAAAAACATAAAAATGGCAAAGGACTGGAATGCCAACCACATCTGTATTGCTCACAACCACAGTTCAGTAATCTTTCTGGGTTTGCCTTGTGAGATCCATAATATTTACCTTAATAGTTATAAGCTGCAAGTGATCTCAATTTTTCTCTTTAGAAAAGTTTTGTCTGGAAAAGAAATTTTGTATATTACAGGTTTTATTTTGTATTGCTCCCTTCCAAAATAACAGAAGATTTCTGGGCCCCTGCACTGGTCCCTTCAAAGAAGAGAAAAGCAATGTGTGAATAAAACAAGTGACATATATATGTTATATATAATTTTTATATGACACTTATGTTACATATATATATGTTAAGTATATTTTATATATATAAATATAAATATAAATATATGACACTTATGACCTTCTGACTGTCAAAAGTGCCACTATCGAAGACAAGACAAGGAAAACTCAACCAACCAACTAAAACAAAAGTAGGAGAAAAAAATCCCCAAAGTGGGGGATTTTTAGAAAAATAAGGAGCCCAAAGAGTGAGCAGAAAGCCAAGCTTCTACTCAGCAAAGTCTGTGACAACTCTACTAACTCAGCTGAGTGGCCAAGGAGGGTTTAAGGTGCAGAAACATTTTACCCACTGACTGGGTACTGGAATCCTCAGAGGTGCTGCTTTGACCCGATGCTTTCTCAGATCTCCACACTTGGAGCTTTGCAAACCTCTAAAAATGCGTACGTGGAAACTGCTGAGGGAGCTGGGGCTTCCATCAGCAGGGCAATCAGAGGATGGAAGGCAGACATCACCCCAGAGCTCTATTTTTAATAAAGAGGCTGAAACACAAGGCTCACTTAGAGAAATCTGAGGGGAGAAAGTTGTATTCTTGAGTCACCAGCTATTGGCATCTTCTTTACTGTTTCCACTGGAGGAACTGCAATGAAGGTCCAGCTCCCCTGAAGAAATCCCCAGGAACAGTTAAGCCATTCCCAAAGCCAGGATCCTGTACCTCCTCTTTGTTAGCAGAATCCCTCCTATTATGTACACATTAACTGACTGCTGATATTTTGAGACATTGTTGAACGTCCTTAATTCTCTGCATCACAGTAGAAAAACCTCCTCATCCCTCTGGAAAATTCTACACCAGTTCAGGTACTTGCCATCCTTCTTGTTTCAAAATAACATGCCACCAACATGTTGTAACACAAGTCCTCTTTGACATTTCTCCTCCCCTGCAATTGTAAGGCAACTACTAAGTCTGGGTGCAAATCCACAATGAACACAAAACACAGCATTAGGGCAGAAAAATCAGCATTTGCTCTTAACATCACTCCTAACCAAAAAAAAAAAATGGCAAGTAAGTATCACTTTCAAATCCAAGCTATTCCAGACCTGTATTAATACAGAGCACATCATAAACCAGCCTTTGAGTACCTGTTGGAACAAGGATAAATATTACTTTATCTTTTTAATTTTTACCTTTTTTTTTTTTTTTAGTAATATTTCCTGATTTCTACAGGTTCTCACTTAGGTTTTAGATGCAAACAATAGAGCTTCAGAATACCAGCACTTCCAAATGGCTTGAAAATATAAGCACCACTGATAGATTTCATTCAATGAAAATGACATTAACTGTCAACAAACCAAGTCCTGTGAATGAATTAGAATTCCTTTTCTTTATTAAACTCTCCTAATCACACAATTACCGCTTGTTAGGACAAGTTCCCTACCCAGTCCTTCTGTCAACAACAAATAATCAGCTTCACCCACCTGAATATTTGGATAAACTATTAGAACTAATAATGAGGAGCCTGCATAAGTCCACTCTTTGTCTTCTTTCAAAGCATCCTCAAGCAAATGACACCAAGCAGACTCTGAGACTGAACAGGGCACTCGCGCTCAGTTATCTAAGACAGAATTTTTGGGTTCATCTGAGCAGCCACACAAGCCATTACCAGCTGAAAACGTGATCCATTCTCACCTGACAACCTTTTAAACTTGTTGCAGAGATGTCAACATTCTTCCACCCCGTTTATCAGTAGGCAGAGACCTGACCCTGGGCACGAGCCTGTATCAGTCTCGGAGACACCCGAAATCTCCCTGCACTAACAACATGTCAAAGTTAGAGAAGCTGTGGCTTCTCCATCCCTGGAAGTGTCCAAGGCCAAGCTGGAGGGAGCTCTGAGCAATCTGGTCGAGTGGAAGACCCCCCTGCCCACAGCAAGGGTTGGAACAAGATGACCTTTAAGGTCCTTCCAACCCAAACCATTCCATGATTCCATGACAGCCGTTCTCTTCCCTTGACCACCTACGCCAGGTCCCCACATTTTCTAATATGTATGTCCTCTGACCTGGAGTTCACACACAGGGAATCCTCAAGTTCCTCACCTGGAGCCACTGGTCTTGCCTTAATCCACCTCAGTTTTCACTGTAATTCCCAAAGAGGGAACCCTGGAAAATGAGGAGGTATGCTGTTCAGCCTCTCTGCCACAGTTTACTGATGGAAATCAGATTTGGTCCCATTGTCCTCCTCAATACAAAACTGAAGCAGTCAGCTCAAATTACAGATGGCATGCAGAGAAATGCATTTTTCAAGAAGCTATTAGTGCTTTTTATACAGGATTATGGAATGAGGCATCACAAGCTGTGATGATATTAAAATAACCCTCTGAATCCAGTAGGGGAAGAGCTTTGCTGGAAATCTTACATAAGGAAAAATTCCCTAGATTAAAGGATTTAAATAATGAGCTGTCAAACAAGGCTTCTAAGGGTCTTTACAAGATGAATTACTATTTTCAAATCCACACAGAACTTTGCTGTACTGCCCAGTGAAAGCCAATATGGCCATTTGTTCTATCACTCATGTTAACAGCCCAGTCAGGCCACGTCACACCAACAACTGCAAAGCTTAACAGCCCACAAACCAGGGGGATCCTCCTTCCTACGGGAATGAGACATGAGGACATCACAATGTACAACTGCCAGGTCCTTAAGGCCTGGCTTTGCATTCTGCACAGCTCCAGTCACCGAAAAAACAGTTGGAATATGGAAAACTGAGGAAGGATAAATTTCCTGGAATGACCTGAAGTTTCTGCTGCAGAATAAACATATCCAGTAATTCTGATCTTCTGCTGCCTGCACAACACAATCAGAAGAATTTAATTAGAGAGCTGCTGGAAAGGCAGCAGACAAGAACCATGCATCTCATGTGCACTTTTGTCTTCTGCTCTGAACACACAGCTCTTACACGAGAGGAAAATGAATTAGTTTGCCAAAAATATGACAAGAACTGTTTACCAATAATCAGTGTTTGAGATTATACACAGTGTCAATGTCTAAACCTCCTGTAACAGAAGTTGCTAATTGAAGTTCTTCTCTCCTGTCAGGACTTTAATACCCTCATGTCAACACCTACACTGCATAACTTCCTGCCATTTTTTTCTAACTTTCATCCTATTCTATAGAAATGAGAACATTGTAAATACTTATTTTCCCAGTACTGCTTCTAAACCCACTGGTATTCTATACCTTTTTTGTGTAACTGCATATGGTCCATGCACATGCTTATGTAATATGTATATATAATGCTGTTTAAATGCATATATATATACATATATATACACACACACACAAACATCTGAAAAACACCCAGTGCTTGCAGGTGCAGAACTGCATCTGCTGCAGCCAGTTGTTTGGCTATTTTATCTTGACTCTGGGCTCCTGGATACAAGTAGAAATTTAATTTGCTTTTGATTTTTGAAGAGGTCTAACAAAGTTAGGAAAGCTCTAAGAAACTTAGCTGAGTATCTCTAACCTTTGTTAGAGCCTTTGAGAGCAACATTTAATTGCGTGATACATTTCCATCCAGTTCAGTAATTCAGAGGTTAAAGGGGTGAGACTGGAGGGAGGAGAGAGGCTTCAGCAACTTCTTGTCAGTATTGAATTGTAAATAAAGGTTTAAGCGTCTCAAAATTCTATCTTTTGTGCAGATTTCATAAAGTCTTCACAGATATCAAGGAGCATTATTCAAGGCCTACAGGTGTTTCAAATTCCTTAGATGCCCGGTGATTTTAAAGTGCTTTTAATGTACGTTTCTATAACCACCGTTATGCTTCCTAAACAAGCAAATGAAAATTCCCTAGAGTAGGACAGCAGAGATTGCTTCAGTTCATTAGAGTCTGATCCTTAACTTCCATTTGCTGAAAACCCATTTTGTTAGGTAAGACTAAGCTTATATTTCATGATATACTTCTTTTTTTTTTTCTTCCCCCAAATACTTACCTCAAATTAGCTCTACAATTTCCCCCAAAAGCTTCTCAAAAGTATGTACTTCTGGTTTAATCCTGGGGTACTTCTGAATTAATCCAGGGGTACTGGTCTTGTGGAGAGCACCTTGAACATACACATGTTCTACAACCTCTGAAAAACTAAAGCTGAATTGCAATTTATTTTCTTAAGGGGAAAATGACAGTAATTTCTAGAATTTCCAGCTGTAACTACTGATTCCCTAACAAGGAGCCTACGGCAAATAAGCACAAATTAGGAATTGGTAGAAAATAAACAGAATAGATTAAAACTAATGTTAAGAGAAGGTATTTGGATGACCTGTGAATAAAGCAAATGAGATGCATACAGGTATTTTGGTAACATGGAGGTCATCAATTTATCTACACAAACTACTACATAAACTACAAAAACAGCTACATAAACTGATAGTGCTTCCTCTGCACCAACAGCAGTCTTTGTGAGCAACTAATAAAGGTATCTGCTATTTTAGAGGCATCTTCCCCACGTTTGCTTGTTAAGGAAGAACAGAACCAGAAACAAAACCCAGGGGAAAATTTCTGTGTTATAGCAAACAGCAAGCCAGGATCAGCTCAAACTGATAGAGGAAAAGAAAAGGAGAAACACTTGTCTGGATAATGGCTTTGAGTTTTTCAACAGACAAACTTCATGGAAGTGTCATCCACAAGAACACTGTAAACTCAGCATCGTTGCCACTGCCAGCTGAACATGTCCCAGATACAAAAGCAAAGGGCTGACAACACCCACCACTGGAAAAATACTCTGTTAAATCACTGGCTACCTGATGCAAGTGTGAAAAAACCTCCCAGTGTCTTCTTGCTATAAGTGCAGGTAGACATTTGGCCCATTCTCTGGGTTCTGTGTCTGTCTTTTGCTGCTTCTCTTGCTTTATGAAAATGATGTTCATGTCTCGCCGGAAGCCTTTGTAGAACTGGGATTATGAAAGTGAAGCCAAACAGCTGGCACAGCAGGAAAATCTCTCATCTAAGCAGAGGCCCAGCTAAGGATTCTGTACCATAACACACTTTGTTCACCTACAAAATACCTATGATATTTAGAAAAGACACTAAAAACCTTTATCAGTTATTGTCTACACAAGACTAGCTATACAAGACCTATTCCCCTGTGTTCTTCTGAAACATGTATACAATTGCCAGTAATTTTTTGCCTGGTACTTTACTGTATAAACAGCCTGTTAGAAAAGTCACCATCACCAGCAAAGCTCCCCCCAGCTAAACCCCTCCTTTGGCTTTGCCAGACTGTCTTTTTAAACAGGAAGCTGAAACACATAGGTTATCTTTCTTTTCTCTTTAAATAAGGATGCTATCTTGGTTTAAACTCTTTCTAAAACATAAATATGACTTTTAAGTCTTCACTGAAAATACTTCAAACACCAAGATTACCCTTTACCCAACTGCTCCCCTACACATCAGTAATACAACGTTAAAACAAAAGCAGACCATTCCATAACTCATTTTCCTAAGTCTGTGAATCAAGATTTAATTGTCTTCATTTTTGCTTTAAAATATTGTGCATAGAAACTACTTTATATAACCTGCAGTGATCACGTGTGATTTTAAGAACACACTTGCTTTATTTCTGGGTGTACATGTAGGGCAGGCGTAAGATCTGAAAACCATCGCGTTAGAGAGTGAGAGTGACAGCACTGGTGACATTAGAAAAGGGAGACAAAGCCTTGAGGCCCACAAGAGGTGCCGAGACAGTTTGACTGCTCATCAAGACAAAGGGGAGTGAAACTTGGATTAATAAATAACTCCCATCAAACTGATTTGATGGGAAGTGCTGCCCATGAGTTCATCGGGACTGGTCTGTGGACAAAGGGGCTGTCCCATGCTCCCCATGCCCACCACCCCTTCCCGGCCTCAAATGCCCATCCCCTCCCTGGCACTGGCTGTGGCCCTCCTGCAGCTCTGGGATGGACTGGCTCAGCTTGCTAAGCTGGCAAAAAAGGGTAGCACCAAATGACAAAAAAAGGAAGTGAGAGGAAGAGAGAAGCAGGAGCTTGGCAGAGGTTTTTGGTGGCAGCAAGTCACGAGATGAGCTGCATTACGTGGCTGCAGCGAGGATGAGAAGCTCTGCGAGGCTGCTCGAGCTGCTGGAGCTGCACAGGTGTTCTGAGCAGGATTTGCTGCTCTTCCCCTCCTGGCCACACATTCCCCACAACCTCCCTCGCTGCAGCCCCGCTGTTGAACCCTCAGCAGTTCAATTCAGCTTTCTACCAAGCCAAAAGGCATATTTCTGTTTCTCTCCGTATCTCCTACCTGCCCAGCAAGCTAAACTGGCTCCTTCAAGAGGAGACAAGCACCAGGAACAGCTCAAGGGAGGGTGCTGGGCTGCCCTTCTGGCAGTCAGGTTTTTTGGGCAACAATGAGTTCTTAGACAAGCTCAGCAGCTCTCAAGGAACTTTTGGCTGCAACCCCGCACCAATCTCCTCAACACCTGCCTTCTTCTGCCTCCCCCGCTCCGAGCAGCACAGGTGCTCCTCCACACCTCGAAGTGCATTAAACAAACAGGAAAACCTTTGTGCTTCTCTTTGTGAAGAGCTGGGCTGGCTCATTAAGAAGCTGGTTAAACCCTCGTACCAGAGAGGAAATGGGTGGGATGGTGAAGAAAGGAGAGGGTAGGACCTGTGTAAACCAAAATATCAAAGAACCACAGCTGAAAAATACACTGGAGAGCATTTAAATACAGGAGCAAAGACCTTACAGAATTCAATCTGAAACATGTGTTTACTGTAAGACAAACTTCATGCTGAATGATGCTTCATTAAAAAATAAAAATGGCATGGCTGCTTTTAGACCAACAAAGGGCAGAAATGATCACACACCTTTGCTTTACAATTGTGTAGAGATAAAACATTGTTTGCAATGTATTACTTGCAGTAACACCATTAACCAGAAACCTCCTACACATTTACCTCTCTTATTTTCACAATTTTTGGAGGTAATGCAACAAAACAACCTTAAATGATCTAATGAAAAACAACCTGGAGCCAGGATTTGCCATTTTCTCTGCAGGATACACAGATATACTTTATATAACATTAGATATCACCTGCTGCTTGTGAGCCAGGACTCCTGAGGAGATGCCTTCCACAGCAAGGACAGGTCTCAGTGGTTCTTTACAAACACAGTTGTACAAAATAACATTAAAAAATCCTGTATATCGAAGCTGCACTTGCTTCAACTGTAAACAGAGAAGGACTTACTGATCTCAGGTTTTTTACTCCAGCTTTCCAAGTGCAGCTGGATACTGGTGCTCCAATGAAGTAGTTGGGCTAATCTGGTAACTCTATTACTTCAGGCAAGATCACACTGATCATGTTTTGCTTTTAATCCCACATATAAAATCAACCAAGTGAGTCAAGCGGAAGTCTTCATTCTGCCCCCAATTTTGCTTTTGCTGTAAATCTCATCATAGTCTTCCTTTCTTCTGAAAACAAGGAGACAGGACTACTCTGCTTTGTACCTTTGAACAGTCCAAATATCCCTTGATTTGCTGTAACTCAAGGAATTATTAGGAAACATATACTAGAAGAAGGAGCAACTGAATAGAAGGAGGAGAAAAATCAACAACTCAAGGGTGTGAGATGCAATTAATGATGGGTTTTAAATGAAAACAATGCATTTTTTTAAAAGTTTATGTCAGACTTTGACAGGCTTTGACAATGAGCTGAAAACATTGTGTTTTTTTTCCCCGATTACACAAAGAAGCACTTTACTCAAATACCACATGCATTGGTTTGGTTTTTTTTTTCTGAGACCTTAAAGCAGTGAATGAACAGCTACTTTATAATGTAAGTAATCAAAGCAGGTAAATTCAGTCACTTCTGTGCAGTTAAGCAGCCATACAGTTGTCAGCTTTTGCCTCTCCCTAGTTAGGTCACAACCATCTTTTGGCTGCTGCTGTTTATTTTCTGTTGGACAGTCCAGAGCAGATGATGTTCAAACAGAATTCTTGCACACACGTCACAATTCACTGGCCAGTAACTGGTTTGATGTCAACAGCAGGAACAAATTCTTCATCTCATTCACAATTAGTCCTGTGGCCAAAAGGTGGCCACAGATACCACTGATAACCATGGTCATCTCCTGGGGTTTATTCTTTTTCTTTCTCTGAGACACCAGCACAATAAGGCTGACCACTCACTTTACCAGAAAAAGTAACCCTGAAAAAAGAACCACTTCCTTCTGGTGTTCAGATTCACCACATCTTTAGATTTGTTTTAAGTTTGTGCAGCTGACAGGGCTCAGAAAAAACATGACTGTACAAAAAATGCTGACACACCGACTGACCCACAGAGCAGCTGATCTTATGTAAGTCCATAATAATGAACTGCCTGATGGAGTTTTCAACTTGGAAAACCCGATGTGTCTCCTATTTTAGATTTCTTTCAACAGTTAACAACTAAGGGCCTCATTCATGGGGTAAATTTATCTTGGGAAATGCCCTGGAAGCACAGACTGTACTCTTCCTATGTACAGTGGCTTACTATTTGCTGAAGATTTATCACATACATTTCTCAGTAAGAGATTAGGTTTCATTATTCCCAAATCTGAATGTATTATACATACTATGCAGCACTTTCACTAAAAAATACAGGATTTTTTCATGATGCCTCTGAATAGTTTTACCTTATTATATAAACCTTGTAATTTTAGGGATTTAGGCTCAGTCATTTTATCTTTATTTTTTATTATCCTGTGTTTATTTATTGTTACAGCAGCAGCTGAAGGAAGCATTTGGAAAGATCTCACAAGGAAAAATTCCTGTTGGCTTTTCCCATTGTGAATGTCCAGCCAGCTCCTGTATAATCACACAATAGCTAGTGAATTAGGAGTGTGGTTTTTAATTTATTGCAAGATTCCTTTTTTTTTGCCAACACAGATCTCCAATCCAAGAACCATATCCAAAGTCTAGATGGCACTGGATTCTGGTTTCAGTTCATTCTTTACTTTGGCCCTGATGTGAAATATAAATCAACCCCCCAGTGGAATGTAGCTGAGCTTTACTAAGACTTCTGTGACTCTGTCATGCAGGGATCTGCATGAGAAAGCCAAAGAACCAGAATAAAAAGACACAGGGTGAATATTTATGTAACTATTAAATGACAAGCACTATTCTCTTTTGTTGCCAGAGGGTATAATTCCACCTCCTGAGAGCATCATCCCTTCTGAACTAAACAAAAGAACTGAAGAAACCAAAGAAAAAAATGTTGTATTTTAATAAATTATTCATTTAGGTTATATTTTAAATTATGATTTGCACTAAAGAATGTAGCTCTAGGTGATACAACAACTCAATTGATTACTTATAGGTAAGGATACAAAATTCCTTTAGGTTTAAACCCTTCTCTGCCAAAATATCCCATTACAGGCTAATTTCTAGAAGGATAGAAATGCAAGCAAGCTTTACTCCAAGTAGTTGAAAGAGGTCTCAAATTTTATACATACATGTACAAAGAGACTTGATCTCCTTGAACACAGGAAAGCCTGTTACCTTCTGACCCACAGAACTCAAGGAAACCAGTTCAGAGACTTAAAGGAGGGTTTGAGGCCAACACACAGGTTTGGTAACAGCATCTCCAGAGCTCTGGAACCCCTTGGTTCAAAACTACTTTGATATATGTAAAATCTGTGCACTCTTTCCATCAGTATTTTACTGCTCAGGAGGTGACAAACCACAAGAGAATCCAGCACTTACACAGCACTTCCTTGAATTTCCTGAAGATTCCCAAGGTAGATGGACAGCAACACCAAAAGAAGCAGTGGGAAGGGCTGTACCACCATCCAGCACATGGGAAAAGGGATGAACAACACTGAACACATGGACAAGAGAGCACATGTTCTGAAAGAGGGAGAATTATGTTCAACTGAAAGACCAAACAAGAAAAAGGGGAATTATTATAAAAGAAAAAGAAGGAGAGGTCACGTATTCTGAAATAACCATTTTAAAAGGCTCAGGACAGCATCTGACAGCAAGAGGGTTGTTATCTGCACCCAGAAGGATGAGGCTGCAGCCTGTGCAAACAAAAGAGATGAACAGAGTTTATTTTGTGTGTTCTAGAAGTGACACACAGCAGCCTGGACCACAACCAAACTGGTTTAATTCCTGTAAATCCTCCTTCATGACACGAACAGATCCTGTATTCCTAAATTGTACCCTGAGCAATGATTAACACTGATTTAACACATTCCTGCACATTTTGACACGACTCAGTGACAGGTGGCCTAGCCTTTTTTGTTGGGTTATTTTGTTGTTTGTTTTGGTGTGTTTTTTTTTTATTTAAACAGCTTTTGTGATGGCAACAATCTCAGTTTCAAGTTCTTTGTCAAGTTTCCAGTCTGCTGTAATTCAGTAATAGTTGGCAGAGGCCTGGGATTACTTTTCTTTTAGGCAGCATTTAACCTTTTCTGATACCATAGCTCGCCAGACCATTATAGGAGAGATGATCTTCAGTACCAGGCAACATTTCCACTCCTAACAATCAAACGACATTCCTTTGGAGAAGCTTGAAACCATAAAAGCAAAATTTTTACACACAAGATTTTCTACCTTTTCCAATGATTTTGCTTTTCTAAATAAAACCAACAGAACCCATTTATCACTTTTCATTTGAGGGCCACATCAGGTTCTTTTTCCTGGCACAAAGGAAGGTTTCCTTCGGTCACCTTATACTTTTTTTCCTTTGCGATGAGGTGGAACTTCCTCTTGGTAAAAAAGGTTCTTACTACAGTTTTCACGTCAGTTGGGATTAGCAACTCATTGAAAATTTAGTTTTTCTTTCACTGTATCTGTACTTTTAGTTCTGCTTTTTCTTTATATCCTTGTAGGTTGTTCTACAACAAAACCTCTCCCAGCCACTTCCAGCCTCAGTTCACAGTGTTCTCTCAACTTGTCCTGCAACCTGATTTATGTCTGAAACATTTAATGGCCTTTTTATTTATTCAAGTTGAGGATTCCAGTTGTACTTTCCCTCATTTTTAAGTCTCTTAAGCTTTATATAAATCAGAATTTTCATGCTTTCAAAAATTAGACATCTGGAGAAAACCAAACTTGTTGGTAAATGGATCACATGTTACTCCCTCCTTTTTATGTCTTCTATGCAAAAATTAAAGAAAAATAAAATCAAAAGCCAAAAACAGAGAAAAGAATTTGCAGGGCACCATCGGGGGAAAGAACAGAGTGAGGCTTCTTGGGACACTGTGTCAACTGCTCTCACCAAAATATCTGCTTCAACAAAAAGCCTAGAAATGGTGCACTTTACCCCAAACTTCAAAGAGCCAGACACAGCAAGCACAGCACAGGCTGGAATTCACCCAGAATTCCCCACTGAGAAGACTTAGAAGAATATAACTAAATATCCTCTCATTTTGCCATCACTGCTTAAAGACACCAGACATGACAGAAAAGCCCAGTGACAGAAAGAGAAGCACATTTGTCTGTGGTTACCTCACCTTCTTGTACACTGCCTGTCACTTAATTCCTCTGGAAATACACATTGGGGGTTTTATAAACATCATTTTCATTTCCTTTCCAGGGAGTTGTCTATCAACAGTCCTTATTATTATTGTGCCTAACTATGTCAATTGCACAGAAAAGTTCCAGCCTTCTATCCAAACATCCCTCAGCTTCTTCCTCAAAGGCCTAGAAGGAAACAGAAGGAAGCACAATATAAAAGCACTGGAGCATATGTTTGTACACTTTCCACCACCAAAATACAAAAATCACTGACCCAGAAATACCCTGAGCTGTGTAGGGTTCTCTGAGCAATCCACAGAATGTATCTTGGCTCTTTACAACTCAGAATTACATTTTTCTTTCTCTCTTTTGTTTCTTCCTTAGACAAATGCAGTGGTAACCCCTCAGGGCACGTGCTGATGTCTGTGGTAAGGAGGCTGGAAGGAAGATCAGGGTGCCCAGGGTCTGGGGAAATACAGACACTGCCTTAAAGGAAACTAGAACTCTAACCTCTAATTGGCTTACTGATGAAAAACCTTCCAAAGCCTCTGTCAAGTGTGGTATCCAAGCCAGTGAAGTGGAACAGGACTTTTTCTCTGAAACACAGCATGGTGTGTTTTCATGGCAGGTGGAAAGGAACAGCAGAGGGGAATTCTGCCCCAGCAGGAGGTGATGGGACCACTTGGCTTTTCTAGTAAAAACAGTGGGATTTTTCAACATTCCCTGTTACATTTTGAATTTGCTGGACTCCTGCTTGTGAAGCATGTGCTTCTCTGCAGCACAGCCTCGAGGGCTCTTTGCTTTGCTCCCTCTACTTCGACCATACTGAATTTTTGGGTAGGTTTTAAAGACTTAATCTCATTAAATAAGTCAAAAAGTGATGCTTTGGAAATAAGCACTTCCAGCTGGTGTCATATAACGACCACCTTCAATTGTGGCATGTCTTCTCTAAAATTCTCTCAAACAACTCTTTACAATTGTGGCATCGGTGTAGCATTATGCATTTTCTTTGATTTTGATGTACAAAAAGAACGGCTTTAGGCCCAATCCTGGAGTGGATCTAGAAGATGCAAACAAAGCAAGTACATCTCTCTGTAAAAGAATCACAGAATATCCTGAGTTGGAAGAGACACATAAGGATCATCAAGTCGAAACACCCTAATGATGCTCCAGTCTGTTTAAATTAAGAATAAATCAGCATCCAATAAAACAGCACTTCCTAAAATGTCTAACATTCAAGCATAGCAAAGAAAACCTTAAATCTACTGGCTTCTAAAGTGCACAATAATCTTCTGTGTCCTGTGTAAATACATTACTTTATGCTTTAAAACACAAAACCCCCAGTTGTTCCGTGGTATTGCTCAGGGGCAATATTAATTTGGAACTTAAAGGAAGAGATGCCTAAAATGTAGGCAAAGCACTGAATAATCTTACCCTGATACATTTGCATTCATAAAAAATTCCACTGAAACTCACAGAGCTTTGGTTCAGATTAAAAAAAAAAGAAAAATAAAAAGAAAAAACCCCTCCTTTGTTCAGTGGCAATAAATTAATAACAACAGTGCATGTGCAGAATTCCAAGCTGCCTTCGTACACAAAGTGCCCCAGTGACATCAGTCCCTTTGATCCACACATGTGAGGAGCTCACGCCCAAACACACTCTCAGTCTTGGTGCCTCAGCTCCCAAGGGGCAGAACAGCAGTTTGAGTGTCAGACTTGTTAAGCAAGAGCAGGGAAATGCTCCAGAAACAGTCACACAGATTGTTAGTTCCAATATTAACTGTCTTTTTTGATCAATGGTGTTTTACACCATTACAACCAATTCCTGAGTGCTAACATTGCTCTTTTGATGGTTCACCAAGTTCATGAATAAGACATGATAAACAAACTCCCAAGAGGTTGGCAAAGATTTGGCAATTTCCATTTCCAAGGTAGACAAACCAATATTGTTAATTTTCCCTTCACCCCTCAGTCTCTGACATAACAATAACCTTTCTTGAACTCCTCTCATTTTGGATTCTTTCCTCCTATAACTCTCCAAAAACTTTCAAAATTTCAGCAAGCTTCCCAATCCCTTTCCTTTCCATGGATTCTCTGAAAAAAACCCCACCCAAACCAATCCCCATGCACAGCATTTCTTACCCCATTGCTGGCCTCTCACAGCCTCACTCTCCAGTGGACAGAGCAAACCACTCTGTTCATGGGGATATGCTCTGAGGGTTCACAGCAAGCATCCAGGAATGCTCTGCGTGTCTGTGGAGAGCACTTGTGCCTCACATCTCAAAAACAACACGCTGAGATCACCAAAAAGATTGCTGGACCTTGCAACGGCACAAAAAAAGCTGTCAGGGCGAGAGAGGGACAGCCATTCATGCTTGGTGAGAAA
Source organism: Lophotriccus pileatus (assembly GCA_035583135.1). NCBI lineage: Eukaryota > Metazoa > Chordata > Aves > Passeriformes > Tyrannidae > Lophotriccus > Lophotriccus pileatus. The sequence goes on from JAWWES010000042.1 coordinate 8,580,757, forward strand.
GGTAGAAGTATTTAGGAGTAAAACTATTCATTTCTGATTGAAAACAATTAAAGGGCAAGGAGAAAGAGGCATTTTGTTGTCTTACTGTATTCCAAAATATGCTTCTGTTGATGGAGCAGAGAATCCTGGCAGGGAGGGGGGCTGAGGCAGAGAAGTGGATGAACCCAGGGGATATAAAGAAATCATTTGCCAAGGGAGGGAAAACCATGGCCCAAAAGGGCTGGGAATGTTAAAGAGGCAGCAGCACGACAAGAAAATGATGGGACTGAACAATAGCAGGATATCCCTGGGTGTCAAAGGCCCAAAAGCCCAGTGGCACTGGAGAGGCAGAGGCAGAGCATTACTGGAGCTGTTTGTGTTGGGGGTGTGAAGGTCAGCTACTTACGGGCACTTCATGTCAAGTGACATTAACAGGGGACAAAACAGGATCTGACTTTTAAATTGACACTTTGTTTTTACTGACTTCTAATGAGATATACTCTGAAGGGCTTCAAGAGGGACAGGCAGCCAGAAGAAGTCTTTGTTAATGCCAGGGCAAGGAGATAAACAAGTGCAGAGAAAGGGTTAAACCAGCCTGAGACAAACAAACAAACAAAATCTTCCTTCAGTTCAGGCTGAGAGGTTCTCGTTTCTTCCATAACAGAACACAGATGATTCACAGCTGTTTGGCATCTGCTGCACTTCTACCTAGAGAGTGTGTTCTCTTTGTCATTAGATATCTCCCAACACAGGGAGGGGAGGACTCACATCCCATTTACTGGAGCATGAGCATCCTGTATGTTATTAAAAGGTTCCTTACGCATTTCTGATGGTGGAAATCAAGAACTAGAGACCCACAGGCACAATATAAACACAGTATCTGCTTAGCTTCACCTAAGAAAGGACATTTTCACTTAGCAATTTAATTTTCACTTAATACAGCTATTTAATTCATGAAACAATCTAAAAGCAGCACCCTTCAATTCCAAGCAAGATTTTTATTATGTACATTGTTAGCAAATAAGAAAAATCTTGCCATTAGAAAGGCCAAAAACTATCAGTTCTTCTGAGTTATGATCAGAAAAATCTCACATTTACCGGATGATTCAGAAAATGTAGTTGTTCCTGAGCTGCAGCATTTTACTAATACAAGAAGAGCCAAACTTTTGCTTCTTTTGCTCTGAAATGCTGAAGTTTTTGACCAAGTGAAAGCAATTTTATGTATGCCACTGATTCAAAGCAAAAAAAAAAAAAAAGCATTACTTTTGGCATCAAATTATTCTATAGAATCACATGGATGAAATAACTCAGTTAAAACAGCTGTGCAAAGTACTCAAATTGGCTTGCTTTCTTCCTTTCCAATAAACCTCTAGCCTGCTTGGAAATTCCTATTTTTTCCAGACCTCAGTTTGCTTGGCTATTTGGTAATCTGTCATCTTTCACAGGCACATCCTCTCTTATTTTCTACAGCTGTGGACGTACAAATTTCCATAAAAACCTACATATCTCCACTAAAAAGATCAAATTCAGCAGCTTGAAACTTACTAAAGCAGGAAGGGCTAACAGCAAAGCACAAAGAGTAGTTATCTAGATAAATTCAAATATAAGATATTTACCCGCTTTCCTCTTCTAAAAGAAAAAAAAAGCATCAAGTTTCCTTGCTCACACAAACACACCTACAGGAGTGCACTGGAAATGAATCAGTGCTAACCCTGTAACAGTCCCAAAACCATTAAGAACAAGCCCTTTTCCTAAATGCAGTATTTTAAAATGAATGAACAGCAACAAATGTAAAGTTGTGGTCAAAAGAGACCCAAATTAAATCAGTTGATATGTAAACCCACTATAAATGGCAGGAGATTTGCATCCACAGGCTAAATCTGGGCACATATATCAGCCCTCATTATTTGTAAATTCCTGACAGTGAAAAGCCCTGAAATAACAGTAAATATTTCACAATTAATGCCACAACAAACTCACATCTGCCCACCAGGGCAGGGTAAGACAATTCCACATTTCCATGCTCATGGCTGAGCCCACAAAAGCCTTGTTTTAGGAGAAGTGGAAGAATTTTTCCAAGTATTGTTTGAATGATCCCCCATCCTGCCTCCCCCCAGAGCTCTGCAGTAAGGTTAATGAAGTAGTTCATGCCTTTCAGAGCTACAGGAAGCTGAAAGAATGACTAAATATTCTTCAGTTGTGTTTTCAAACTTGTCTGTGCAACTCTCTTGAAACTCAAGACTCTGATAAAATTACAGCCCTTTATCTCCCGAGGAACCAGATTCCTGGACGCACCCTTGTTCATGTCCTGATGTACTAAAATGATAATTATTATAGATTATTGGAGGAGCAGTGGCATAATTCCTTGGGTAAAGTATCTCAGATTCAGAGAGGCACAATGAAAACACATTTTCAAAGGCAATTGTGGAAACTGTGCCCGGAAAAGGTTCTGGGTTTTTTTTTGCAAAAGGCAGATAAGCTACTTCTCTTTGCCAGTCGCTTACACATGATTATGGATAGTCACAGATGTTGAGTTATCATATGTACAACATCCAAACAACATCTTTTTGTTTTAAAAAGAGGTTTGATTGAAATTATAAAAGCCAAAACCTGTTATATTTCTTATCGTTATAAACAGACACAAAAAAACCCCACTAAGAAACACTTTTGGTTTGCTGATGGTGGTGACAGGTGACATTGCAACAATCACCAAAATTAACCAAATATAACAAACAACAGATGGAAATGCAAACAACTTCCAGAATATGTGAAGCAGTAGCAGAAACACGTTATGCTTTTAGAAAGAAGTTTATTTCCTTGTAAAATTTATTATTTGTGTTTGTAGAGCTCTCTGGCAAGCAGTCTGAGCAAAGACTGCACTTCAGGCTATTCATCAGAAGTCCTACACACAGCTCAAAAAGTCCCAGTGTCACAGAGATGGAACATCAGGCTGCAAAATAACTATTTAGCTTGTAATTCTACTTATAATTTTGGAAAGAGTCTGACTTGACCACCAAATATTTGGCTACTGATCCATGATCAAGAGGAAACAATTGACGGTTTTCCACTAATTTGCAGGTAAATACCTCAGCACGACATATTTTAAATAACTGGTCTTAGGCAAAGCTATCTTTACATTTACACAGCAGAGCTGCAGGCAAATGTCATCACTAATCCTTAATTTTCCTGTTTTTAGAGGGTTCAGACTGCCAGTCTCTGGCTGGTGCTGCCCAGGGAGTTTTCCTTCCCTGGGACAGGACCCAGCTGCACCCTCGTGGCTCTGCTGCCCTTGCAGTCACACAGCAGATGCATTGGCCTCTTTCAGACTAAAAATTGCAATCTATCAGCATTGCTTATGTATTATTCCTAACAAATTAGCACGGGGCCTTTGCCATTAAGGCTGAAGTTATAATTGAAGTTGAATTGAGGTTTATGTCTCGCTGCTTGCACCTGGTATCCCGCTATAAAAGGAGATTTTGGACTTCACCTCTCCTTAATATAGAACTTGAAACTGAAGTCTCAGAGAACACATGCTTGCTACTGAGGCATGTAATTTCTTCCTTCCTCTTTATTCTAAAATTATTCACATTACCTACTTGATGGAAAAAAAAAACCTCCAAGCTTCAAGTCACACAAGAATGTGGCAGATCCTCGTCCCAGAGACCCTGCTCTCAGTGAAGTGCGTGCTGTCCTGTCAGACAGAAAGTAATTCCTTGTTCCTGAACAACAAAACGTGTATTTACTACAGATACTCTTTCAGGCATTTAAGAAATATTTTTATGCTTTGCTTTTGTCATTTTATCAATGCTCTAGTTGTGCTCAATGGCATCCTCCATTGTCCAGAGCAGCAGGATGACAGACCCAATCACTGGGACTTGACATTAACGTGCTCACATTCCACGGCCACGGCTTGATTATAAAAGCCATGAAAGAGTGAATTTAATATATGGCAGAACACCAGAAATTTTTTTTCTGTTTCCAGTTCTAGAAACCATCTTTCTGATCTTGAACAGCAACCAGGCCCACAAAGGTTCTTGTCCTTCCACTACGCTGGTTTTGTTAATTCTCCTCTTCTCAGGGCCTCCAAAAGGGCAGGGGGTATTTCCTCCATCACTGACCACACCTGCTAAACTTGAAGATCAAAATTATGTCTTTGCTGACAAAAATGTTAGTAATTTTCCATCACTAACACATGATTATTTGTACAGCTCTACCAGCAAAGAGGAAAATGGGAATTCACTCAACATGGCATCAACATCATCATTACTGCAATAACCCCCTTCAGTCTGAGACCAAATGAGCTACAGTTAAAATTCTTTTAACTGCTGGAAAATGCCTATTTATATGAGCATGCCAAGCAACACTGTCAACAGAGGAGATGCCCCAGGTCAGCTGCAACAATGAGAATTTTAAAGAAAACTGCTCTGAAGGCAAAAGGATAACAGTTCATCCACTTAATTGGCAGGGAATTGCTCCCATTTAAGTTCCTGTATAAAATTACATTAAAATTTGGGAGGGACTGTGCTTTAAATATGGTCCAAACTAAAAGAATTAAAATGTGAAATGACACAGTGGCAATTCCTGCAGTAAATGAAAGGGTCAGCTGTCCTGCACCCTCTACAAGGAGGGAGCAAACATCTCGCAAAGAAACACAAAATCCACAAGAAGTTTCTAACCCCTCATTTTGTCTCAACAGACTCGGATCTCCCAGGCCAGAACACTGAGCCTTGTAGCACCAATAATTCTTTCAGCCCAGAGACAGAACCAAGGCCACACAACAGTGACTCTGTGCAACTGAACTGGGCTGCAGCCCCCAAAAAGCGCTCAGCACCGGCAGGAAATCTCCTGCCCTGCGCCTTGATCTGCCCACGTGGAGCAGAGCTCGCCGGCCACAGACCGGCCTCTGTTCTCCTCTAATTGTCAACATCTGCTCTGCAGATCGATGAATAATTTCATGACACACACACAAACATCTCTCCTACTGACTCCAAAGGTTTGTTGGTTTTGGTTTGTTTTTCTTTTTTTTTCATCTTGAACGTGAAATCTGACACTGAAATTAAGGGAGGGCCTGTTTTACTCAGAGGTTAAGGATTACATTCTTCTGAAAGATGCCATTAAAGTGGAATTCAGGGTAGGCAGGAAAAGCTAATGTTGCTGGCTATTACTTTCTAAAATCAGGTAGCCAAATATATGTTGGCAGTTGAGATAACACATCATTTTCAAACACTGTAGGGAAATGGAGCACCAGCCCATGGTGTGGGCTCTGTAGTAGCTGATTTTCTGCCCTAAAAGTTCAGTGTCAGAGGTTCTGATTTTGTAGATACCTTCCACCTCTGCTTATAACTGTTAAAGAGTACTTTTGCAACACATCATCTTGTTTCCCCCAAGGTCATCCAGGAGTAAGTATTTCTTACCAAAAATTTGCTCTCCTCCATCCTTACACAGGACACAGACTGTTTATTTCTCTTAATGGCATAAGCACTGTTTCATTTTTTTGTCCTTTCCTGAGGCCCAGCAGTACAAGAGATAACAAGCAATTAAAAACTTTGCCTCAAGAAGAACAAAATTCTCCTTCCTTGTCCACTTCGATGAATCGTGAGCATGTTCCACGTGAATGTATCTTAGATCAAACTTCATATTCTGTCTCAATCTGTTCATTATTAAACATGTGAGTGTGACATACCAGGGGTGATTCCTTGGCTCGATTCATATCAAGTACAACAAATCTCAGCTCAAACATCTTACCCCGGAAAAAGTGAGGATGCAGATGTACAATGGCCATGTTCAACCTGACCTGAGTCTCATTTAAAAGAAGAAACACTTGAGGACAGCTTAGCACTTGAAAACTCAACTGTCCTCCTCTTTCAAGTGAGACATCAGGGGTTCTAAGACTGCCAAGCATTTGAATGGAGCAATTTCTAATCTATTTTCATTTCACAATCACAGATGTATTTATTTATTTGTAATAGCAGAGTGCCAATATGAAAGGTATGAATGAAACTCCAAGGATATGGCCCTACTACAGTTTTAGATTGTCACCAGGCCTGGCTAAAAAAGGAAGGCAAGGAAGGAAAAAGGGAGATGCACAGATGGGCTTCTCTGCAGCCCTCATTAGCAATGCCACTCTTCATGATCAGAAATGGAAGACTGGAAACAGAAATAATTAAAGAACAAATCACAAGGGAAGGGAGTCCTTGCCAGTACAGTTCTCAGACAGTTTTCCAGGAGCGGAACATACCGTGACCAGGCTTCTGGACTGACTCCTGCACAAAGCACAGGTTGGCTGTTGGCTGCATATGGGACACAACTACAAAACCCCCAATTTTAGCTTAAATGCTTTAGCTTAAATGCTCAGGAAATGCACAGAAGGAAAACAACAACGGGAACATAAAGCTAAATGTGATCCCTTCAGTGTCTCGCTGAAGCATACACTACACCCAGGTCCACTGCAATGACTTCTTTATCTCTTTCTGGATTCTAGAATAATAAAGCTGAGATTTCCCTGCCATTTTCCAGCTGTAAATGCTGTGACAGTTCCATTGCTTCTTGCTTGGGTTCAGTGTTACCTTGCTGGCCTGGCAGGACTCCAAGGGGAGTCTGTCAAAGTGTATGAGCACTGCTTATCACAGTCTGGTTTGTCTCAGAAATATTAAAATGGTTTAAACGCAATTGCCAACCTGGTGACCAATTTATCTCCTTCCCCCGAGGCCTTGACTCTATGATAGAGCATTTCCAGGGGAGAGTATTGTCTTCTCCTGAAGATATTATTAATCTGATGCTTTCTTGCACTCATGGGTCGTTACATCCCAATTTCTTCATTGAAAACTACTCATCAGTCTGCTCCTTGCAAAACGAATGGGAATGAGGGATGTGGTGAACTTGTGGCTCTTTTGTGAAGCATCGGGGACAGACAAAATTATATGGGGGAAGAGATGAAACTGAGAATGAAGTGAGAAAGTGAAAGCTGCTGAGTGTTGTCATAGCCATAAAAACCAATTCCAAAAGTTGCAGTGGAAAATGGCAAAAAAGTTTAGGACACACGAAAGAAAACATAAAAGACCTGGCCATACAGTCCCAAAGTCCCCCTAAATTACACAGTGTCAAACAGATGGGTTTCAGAGAAGTAAGTCTGGTATGTGTGCTCCAAATAAATTTCAATTAAGTTGTATAAAAAAGGGAAAGTAACTATTATGTGATATTATGGACAAACTTGGGGCTTATTTTACTCACTTTTGACAAAGAACATGGGCATGAAAATTTGCGCTAAAGAACTCACAATTCTGATGCAAAGGTGCTTAAAGTGGAGATGGAGAAGAAAATTGAGAACACACACATTAACTGAGACAAAAATCAAACCAGAGGCAGACCAAGTAAATCTAGTCCAGAAGCCTCTTTGTGCTCTGTGGCTGTGGAGGAGCATTTGTGTAACATGTGCAGTCTGATGTAAAAAACAAACACTCAAACCCCAACAAAACAAAACCACCTTAACAAGATACATTATAGACAGCACACTTTATTTCCTCTTTAGTGGCTAAATACATCCTCCAAAGTTATAAAGATTAAAACATTATTTTAAGTAAAATTCAAACCATTCACGAAACAGCAAGAGTTTGCCTTAATTTCTCTTTACAGTTTTATAAAATAATCATATCCCTGAGATTAGTATGTTCATGACTATATTTATTTCATTCTGACATTATTACAGTACAGGTATGCAAAGAATTATCGAAGATAAATACAGACCTCTTGGCATGCTATGAAACTACACACCTGAAAATAATAATCCCTTTTACTGCACAAACTTTCGGAACACCTATCCTTTGTGCTGACAGGCATGATTAAGATCTACTCCAATAAATTCAACACCATAAATGAATGGTGGCTAATTTGTCTAATAAAAGATGTCGGTAACATCTGCTTTTTCTGTTTCAGTAGCTCTGAAGAAATCACTATAGTTTGCAGCAAGCACTAAGCCCTCCTACTCTGCCTGCCAGCAGCATCAGAATTTCCAGTTTAAGGAATTCTACTTGTAAAATGCAGGGTATGGAAGGGCTGGGTTTTCATTCCTCCTCTGCTGCCTTTTCCTGCACGGTGGGAGCAGTCACTGCCAGTGTTTCATTTCACCCTGAGAGGTGGCACAGGACCAGCAGTGACACCAGAGCCAGATCCAAGAGCATTTCCTTCCTCACTGGCACTTCCAGGCCCTGCCACGTTCACTTTTTGCTCCAGGAAGGGCTGACTCTCCCCTCTCACAGGGCACAGGCCCCCTCTGCCTCCTTCACATGTGATACCCTGATTCTCAAAGTGCTGCACAGACCCTCTGCTTCTGGAGGAGCTAGATGTGCCACTCACCCTTGAGATCATGAAAGTGCCTTAAGTGAACAGACAAATATCTATTTTTTTATGGAAAAGAACACACCATTCACAGCTACACTTGATCCAAGTTAACGCTCTGGCGCTGTAAGATTTTTATCTGGACAACTTCAGCTCAGGAACTTCTAATCACAGCCCAGGCTGTACAAACAGAATAAAAATCCCATGTCCCAGCCTGTCACTAAGGAAAAAAAAATCAGAATCAAATTGCAGAACCACAGAACGTTCTGAGTTGGAAGGACCCACAAGGATCATCGAGTGCAGTAAGTGAAAGGCCCCTCTGGGGATCAAACCCACAGCCCTGGCACTATCAGCACTGTGCTCTAACCAATTGAGCTAATCATTACTCATTAAATTGGATCCTTTTACTCCAAAGCTGTTGGACTGGGTACAAATCTGGCTTTTTTACAGCACAGAAAGGAAAAAAAAACCTTCAAACATAACAGTATAACATATATTGTTAATACTTCTGGGAGGATATGGTGGATGTAAATATTTTAAAATTCAACTTCCTTAAGTAGTCAGAAAATCAGAAAAGCAACAACTACTGTAGAGACAAATGTCAAACATGGCAGGGTGAGGTCAGTATAAAAATAATGTTAAGGAACAAAATCTTAACTGTGATGGATCAAACTGGCCCTGGGACCTACTGCCTGTTATGGGATATGGTGTCCTCACTCTCAGCACTTCAATTCCCATGGAAATACTGAGCTCTCCTGAAAATTTGGCCCAGTACTGTTATCACTAGAACCTATGATCAAAAAAGGAAGTTATTTTCCAATATTAAATAAAATGTGCTTAACTCATGCTCATACACAATTTTTAAAACAGTGAAAACCTGTTCAGTGCCCACTGCAAGAGACAAAGAAATGCTTTTTTTTTTACATATATATAAGGCCATAACAGGGAGCTGCCTTGCACAGAAAACATGTCTGAAATCAGTAATTTTTATTACACTGGAAGCCACAGTAAAAATATTGCCCTTTCTTTTGTGGAATCAGCACTTTGATTTTCAAATTCAAAGAAAGCAAAGGGCAGGAAGTGAAGGGTGTATCTGCTCTGTGCTCTCACATATGGACGACCAACTGAAAACAAACATCACTGAATCAGTTGGAAACTTATGTTTGCAGTGGGTTTTTTGTTTTGAAAAGGGAGGGGGGAAGGGCTATTTCAATGTCTCACCTACCTTTTTAACACAAAAGCTGGGTTTTGTCCCTCAAAGAGTAGCAAAAGTATAGTTTCCTTAAGCTATAAAAGGCAATGATATAGGAACCCAAACAAAACTTAAGTGCTGTTAATTTGTGAGCCAGCACATCAGCAAGATAGAGAACATCAAAGTAGAGTAAATGGAGCACTCAGAAACTGGAAGTCATTAGTTGGTTCCATCCACATCCCTTATTGCAGGCCGCCATTATCAACTAAGTCCTGATTTTATTTAAACATCTTGCCCTATTTTCAGAAGTATTGAGGAGATAAAAATGATAATAATAACTTGGGAAGGCAAATTATGTGTATATGAGAATGTAACTATTGACAGTCTTCCTTTACACTTGGCATTACCTGCCCATCTCCTGCATCTAATGTCCCAAGAATAACAGATTTTAGGATGCAAACATGTTGCATTCCATAGTGGTACAGTTAATTAGCTAAAATGCAAGAAAATAGCTGGAACAAATTGTAGCTCAAATCTTTGAACTTTTTGTATCTGTTTAATTTCTATGTCCATCAAAATCATACTGTGCTTTTTCTGCCATACAAGGATCCATCTTGTTGTAAGGCTGCATTCACCAAGAACTTTTTGGAATAAAGCCAAACTTATTGTAGTCACAAGTTGCTTTTATACCGTATTATAATATTTCTGCTCCATTTAAACATTACCATGTATTAGGAGCCACATTCCAGCCTTGTTTAAGCATGCAAATTATCCAACAAAATATGAAGACGAAAAATCCCAGTTATTTAACACTCCTTCCCCCTATGGGACACCTTTAAACTCATGCAAAACTGCACACACACAAAGCACAAGCTGTATACATTTCTGAATTCCTCCAAACCTGTTTCTCAGTTCAAAATATGTGACCCTGAGCTGCCTTTATATAAAGCCTCACTGGGAAGTTCTAATTGTGCTTTGAGTTCACAGATGTGGGTAAGCCACTTCTCATTAAACTTTCTAGAGCTCCATGAACCCTTTGACACGCATTTTCACATGTAAATATAAACACTGTCAAGCTTGTGAAACTTTGGTTCATTCTCCTCCAGAGGAGAACAAGGATCAACCACAAAAGGAAGCAGCCAGTCATTTTTTCCTTATATACCATAGGCTCAAGCACATATAAACCACTAAAATCTGCTGTAATAACCAGCCTGGGACTTTGGCTGTTTCATTCAGTATTAAAGCATCAGAACCTCACTATTAATGACACATTTTTAGATAAAAGGGGTGAAAGAAGAGGAAACGGTGACCAAAAAAATGCCAGGATAGTGCTGAGTATCTTTTTATTGAAAGACAACAAACACAAGTGAGCCATTAATAGTGGCAAAGATGGGGGGGGGTGGAGGGGATTTCAATCAGCCTTTTCATGTTTTATTCATTTTTAAGTAAGAAAGCCTTTCCCTCTGTCTAGTTTTTGCCTTTGCTAACATAACCAGACACCAGGCATTGCACACATCCATCCCCTTTCTGATTGCTGCCTCAATAATTATTTCAGTTCTGTCACGAGGACAACCAACCCCAGCACTAAGAAAGGTGGGATTTCTGTCTGCAAGTCTCTGTGCCAGAGACACCCAGTCTGTGGCCCACCTGGAAAATTCATCTTACTTGCAATCTACTCCTACCAGCTTTTGAGCACTAAGAAGTTGCCTACTGAGACACATTATGACAAGGCAATACTGAGTGCACTGAATTTATGGAAAAGCTCCAGCCAGGCTGTAAGGTCCTTATGGCTTTAAAACACAAGCTACGTGCTCTGACTCAACCACAGTGCTGGATCTATTTCCAAACCGAGCATCTGGAGTAAGTTCTGACTTGAAATATTAATTAAACTCTAGTATAGGAAGACTAAGTGGAGAAGCAGAGCTTTTAAACCAATATGTGAACAGAAACGGGGGTGCTATAAAACTCTAACATGATAATTTTCGCTCTTCTGTAAGAGATTATTCTCAAGAACTACAAGTCACCTGTGACAATTTCCAGATTTGTCCAACAGGAAGAGCTCTGAGATAACCTGCAAAGTCCAGCAGGTATCAGGAAGTCACACAGACACAACCAGCGTGGTTTGTTCAGACTGTTATTTATCTGCATTAGGACAGTCCAGCCTTATCATGCACAGGCCATTCCTTTTGGCAGGAGTCTCCTCATGTGTCACCCTAGACTTGCTGTCTGCTTTCTAAGTGAACAACCACATGAAAGCAGAGAAGTCTCTTGTCTTCAGGGAGGAAAAAAATGGTAGGTCAGATGGAATTATGCTTCAGGCTGAACAGAATACTCCACAGGCTGGAGACTAAACTAAGCTAAAGCAGTGATTTAACAGACATGGATATGAACTCAGCTCTTTTCCTTACAGTCTGCAACAATCCCTAAAAACTACTTGTATAAATATTTGTGCAATTAATCCAACCATAAAACCATTCAGACCTTTTTACTTATACAGCCCAGTAAAATTTCCAGTATACAAGAAGGGCTGCATGATCAAACCTCAGTCACATTTACAAGCACAATCCAGACTCGGATATCCTGTTGGATTAGTTTTAATCTACTTTTTTTTTCCACTTACTCCAACATCAAAACAGGCAGTTCTCTTAATTTGTTTACTCGTTTTCTTCCTGTACCTGTCACTGTGCTCTGCACTTACTGAACAGTTAAGATCATCCATTTCTAATTGGTTTTTCCACTCTTGGTCAGAAAGAGCAAGTCTACCAGAACACATATACATGTATTTTAAGGCTTATATCACTATACCTATAAAAGCCTGCTTTAACCACCTACCATTTCTCAAGATAACCATGAGAAAGCAAATATTACTCTTTTAAAAAGTAGGGTTTTTCATTACCATGCTCTCTTTGTACTCTGCTAGTCCCCCCACACTCTCTGGGGTCTATATTCTGAATTTTCACGCATACCATAAAGTATCTTTGGAATGTTACAGTATAATTGTTTAGAGAAACATTTAACGGATGAGTAAGCATCAAGAGGCCAGGGCTAAGGGAAAAGAGAAGTTAAAATGCTGGCAGTATTTTATACTGAATGATCTTCTCAGCATGAGGACAGAGGATGGACATTTGATCCAAAAATCTAGTATTGACTCAAGTGACACAAACCCAGAGCCAGCATGGAGGGTATGAAGACACCTACCAAAATATCTGCTCCCACCCACCCCTCCCAAACTGGGCTTTGGGCACTGGCCAGTAGAGAAATCCAGTGTTGTTTGACCAATAACAGGAATATTATGATAGGGGATGACATGATCTTGACAACTGTCTCTTTTTCCTTTTTTAATGCTTTCCCAATTTACAGCACAAATAATCTGCATGTGCATGATACAGAAATACAGGATTGGCTGGAAAGAGAGCTGGGCATCGAGTACAGAGGCAGCTACAAAACAGCTGAACATCCTTTCACTACAGGAAACTGCTGGAGACAATATGCTGTAAATTAAAGCAAATTTTCCTGAATTCCCTGAAGGGTGCTCCTCTCAGAGTTTGTACAGATCCATTGGCACAGCTCCATCATTAGTGTTTTCTTGGGGCTCATTTTCTGAAGACAGTTTAAAAAAGCACCCTCAAAATAAAGTGTATGGAGTAGCAGGGGCAGAGGAGTGGGACAAATCAGGCCTAACCTTACATAATTGATTCATACCCTGATCGTTGGAGCACAGCTGAGAGGGCTTTTATTCCCTATTCCCCCTCAGCCCCATACTTTTCTAAGTAAGAAAAAGCAAAATAATTATCCCCCTACCTGAATTCCTGACCAGAAGAAGTGACACAAAGCCAGGAGAAGTGCTGACAAGCTCTGGAGACCAAGCAGTTCTTTTCCACCAGAGCCAGAAAAGCCCAGCTGCCCCAGCCTTGTGCCAGAGCTGAAGCTTGTCCCATGACTGGGCACCGAAAATCTCCCTCCGAGGGGGTTCTGTGGTGATCAACACCACTCGAGTGGTGCTGCTGCAGCACAATCTCCCCAAGCTTCAGACTTGCAGAAAATTCTCAGGAATGGGGTGTCTCTGAGGAACTGCTGTTTCTGCCTTAAATGTGGTGGAGAGCAGGGAACACATTAAAAATTAATTAGGAACACACAAATAGTGTGATTCTGTAAATCTGAGCTTGGTAATAGACTCAGGGATGAGTAGCACAAGTTCTGCTGTGGAGCTTTCTAGTTCCAAACCCAATGTATTTTTCAAGATTCCTAATATCTCTGTAAAAGGGGTGAATCTAAATCATCTGTAAAAATAATGGATTGATTAAGGCTTTAAGAGGTATCTGTAAGCACATGGGATTGCAAGGGACTTCCCAGGTCACCATATCCTGCTAACAAAACCACTGTATTAAATCATCTCTTCCAGAACAAATACATCTTCATCTTAAAATGAGCTCTTTTTTTTCATAACCCCACCTTAAATAACCTCAAAATCAGGATATTTCTTTTCATTTTCAGCTTAATTCATTAAAGGCCCCATCCAGTGGCCATTTAGATGAAACATTACAGACTGTGTAGGACAAGTTTTTACACCCTCAACTTTTTCTTTCTCTTCACCAACACAACGATCCAGATGCTGCAGTCACATAAATTCACTGGTTTAAATCTCTGTTTCTTCTAATGCCATCCTCAAAGGCAAATCCAAATATTCCATTTTCTGTAATTGCTTTCCCTTGCTGAATTACAGGGAACTGTAATAGCACCACTGACTTTAAAACAGGGCCTGGAGATTCCTTCCTGTGTTACAATGCCCATAAGAGCCTGTGAGCATGTCTTTGGGGTTTGGTAAAGCGGAACACAAGACAGTTTATAATGAAGTCTAACAAACTGGGTATGTTAATCTTTTCAGCCACTTAAATCCAGGGAAATCAAAAGCAAATGTCTTCCTACCATAGCATCCCAAAGCCCAACCCCAAATACTTGGATCCCATCTGCTGGGATGTTTTCTGCTAACTATCCATTAGATTTCTTACAATATTCCACGCAACGTTCCTCCACAAGCTGGATTGATTTCTTCCACAGCTTAACTTGTTTTTGCCAAAGTCTCTTTTAGTTCAGCACTGGCCTCCTGCCTAATGAAACAACCTTTCCTTATGCCAAAACTGTCATCTTCAGTTGCACAAGATGCATCTCACTTACAAACATGTGAATGAGCCCAACTTTTAATGCCGGAATAACTGCTATTTTAAAATAATCCTGAGCAAAACCTAAACAGACACGGCAGTGGTTGGTACCTTGGGTGGGAGAGGAGTCATTCTCAGGAGAGATTTTTTCCTTTTGTGTTTAAATACACCTTTTAAAGGCAAATCCCTGATTATCAGAACACAAAAGCAGATGTATTCAAGCAGAGCCAGCAGTGAGGCATGGAAGGCTCACACTGAACTGAGAGCTTCATTCTCAGCAGTGTGAAGTCATCCTTCACGTGCACCATTGCCTTGGCTCTTATCAACACACCGGCCTTTAAATGGAAGAATCTGATAACCTTAGTGGGTTATCAAGTATTACTAAGGACTGAAAAAATCCATCTAAAGAAACCTCCTGCTCTATTTTCCTGCTGTAATTTCAGACACAGCTGGAACAAAAATACCTGTGTGAGAAGTTGCTCTTGGGTCAGGTTATTGATCCAGCGAGTGTATCGTTTGGTGGAGTCCACTGGCTCTCTTCTGACTTGGCAACCAACAATCTAAAGCAAAATGAGATAAATCCCACAGTGTAAACTGCTGGACACCCACGTGGCAGCAAAACAAGATCATAAAATAAACGTTCAAAACATGGCAAGTCCAAGAATCACCTTTACAGTCTTTGTTACCCCCCTTTCAGGTCCATAATATAATATGGCACAGTTGCTCTGCTCAATTGTTAATTAGTTACAGACTCTGAGAGTCTCTAGAAAAGTAACACTGCAAAGAGTCTTTCCAATCGTTTCATTCATGGGAATATTTGAACCATTTTCGTTGGAATTTTTAGATGAATGTAGACAACTGAAATGCAAAATTTCACCCAAAATAGTTAAGGTTTGGCAAATGAAAATGGCAAGTTGAATAACACCAGGCAATTGTACCAACAGTGCCATAAGCCACAATACCACACATGACTTTGAATTCATCTAAAATAAAGAAAAAACCCCGAGCATTAATCTTCAGATAATCCAGTTCTGTTCAAGAACAGGTGGAAAACTTCCTTGGTTTATTTTCCGCCCTAAGGAATGAAGAGCATACACTGAGCACAGCAAGTTTAAATCTTCCAGGTATCTGTATTTACAGAGCTGTAAACCCCACACAGATGGGAGCAGTCAGGCTGGAATTCTGCACGTGCAGTTATGAATACTTTTGATGTGGGAACAAAAAAACCATGAGGAGACCTTGCTGGGGGACTGCTGGCAGTGGAACATCACCATTTAAACTATGATTAAATACAATCAAAATAACAACCATGGAAAAAAAAGCAAGCAAGATTTGCTTATCCCATAAGAATAAACCAGAATGCCTCTGAACTATGAAATTTTTCCTCCATGATAATGATGAATTACTGTGGAAAACTTCAATCCTTATCCTAACTTAATCCTCAATTACAGCTAGGTAATACTACAACCTTTGCAGAAGGTTAAGCTAAAATTCTTTTAAACTGAATATAAACTAGTAGAGTTCATAGAGATGTTTTTAATAGGGGCACTCCACAGAGATAAAAACCTGACAGAAGCTGTGTCAGATGTACAGACATCCTGTTCTTCAAGGATTATTTTTATTTAAGAATAGAACTACATACAGAACTCATTCATTATCTAGACAATAGAATATTGTAATCCATACTTAGCAATCTTATACTTGTTTCATATATAGAATTAAAGAAAGAGACGAAAAAAGGGTTGATATACTTAACACTTTACTAAAATGTCTTCCATAATAGTGGCTTTAAATTTGCTTTTTCTTAAATTACCTAAATGTGCTATGCACACACATATCTAAAGTATTGCCTTCCAGAAGGCTTTCTAATTATTCCTAAATCTATTCTTTTACAAGCAAGTTGAATTGCTGTCTTCACTCCTCCTCCTCCTCCTCCAAAAAAACCAAACCTACACAACAACTGGCCATTCCTTTCTTTACAAGCAAAGGAACAAAGCAGCCACGACTGCTGTTCTTGGTGGCCTTTCACTGGATTTTCATGGATGTACCAAACCCATCAGCAGGACACATAACAGAAAGGATCTCCCTCCTGCAGAAGATGGTATAATAAAGCATCACTTAACCATGTTCTTATTTACAATGGCATCACATCAAAATACACAAAATACAGCCCTGGTGCTCGTTCCTGGGAACAGCTGCATTTTGATCTTTAACACAACAGCAAAACAGCTACAAACACAACAAAGTCAGCATGCTGGAAGAGGTGAAATGTTTGTACTCCCCTCTGCCCTAAGACCTCCTGCTTTCTTTCCAGTTTCAGAACCAACACCACTCAAGACCACTTTTAGCATCATCTTAAGAGCTTTGTTTTACAGACAAATCTTAAAACTGTGGCTATGCAATCCAATTTAGTTCTAGCTCCTCAGCCGAACATGTTCCACACCTTTCTGCTCTTTAGCTGTACTATTTCTCTCCCAACAGGACTCTTTGATTCATGACTGGGATTTTTGACTTATGGCTGCAAGATAAACACCACCAACCTGAGTCTTTGATACAGTGTCTGTAAAGCCCCGCTCATGTAACCAGACAATGAAAATCAGATTAGTTAGAGTACAAACAGCTTCCTTCAGCTCCCCTGTGTAAGGTGTGGCAGCAGAAACAACTGCACACTGATCCCCATTTCCTCAGTGTCTCACAGAGCTTTTACATTCACTTCACTGAATATTTCTTCATAGCTCCTAAACTGAAGTGAAAGTTTTCTCACCGTTGCTTCTTTCACAACTTCTAAAATACTTTGACAAAGATCTTTCTGGCTTATTTTACACCCATTCAGACCTTCCAGAAAGTACAAGAAACTCCATATTATAAATATGCTTTTCAGTATTTTGAGAACCAGTTTCTATGCAAAAATAAAGTTCAGCCAAGTTTCAAGTTTTTGACCTAATTAGACAAGTTTATTTTTATTATTACAAATGCCAACTGTATACTGGCACATACCTGTACCAAGATTAAACTATGTAATACACACAACAAATACAATACATTTCTTATTCCAACTGGAAACTTGCTGAAATGCAGTATTAATATTCCTTGTATAGGAAGCAGTAACATGAACCGTGAACAAAAAGGGTTTCTGGCTCATAGCAAAGGGCTGTGGCAGTTCATGGAAAAGCAAAACTCATCAGGAGAGGAAATCATGACAAGATGAGGTAATTTGCTTTCTAGACAGACAATTACTTTTTTAATGTATTAAGGGTAACTTAGAGTTTATTTAGCTATTTATTTAATTGCAATCAGCATTGGCCTCTGGAAGAAAAATATAAAAGAATTTATACTTTATGGCAGCAAGAAACAGTGATACGAAAGAACAGTAAGAGCACAAAATAGTGGGTTTGTCTTAACTGCCAACAAACACATTTGATGAAAGGCCATACAAGTAAACTTTAAAAATATAAACAGCTTGAAATGAGTTTTGTGGGAAGAAGTGGGCAAATATTCCACCAGTATCTGCCAACCCTCTCTAGATGGTCTCAGACAGCCTAAGACATCAAAATAGCATTACAGGTTTATGTTTAAGCATCTGTAATAACTCTCCCACTTCACATAATTAGGAGTGGAGTTAATGAATCATATCTAAATAAGATTATCAGAATCAATGTCACTGTTATGTACTTTATGGCCACTACATTTAAAACATTTTCAGGATTTAGAGAACTATAAAGCCAATGCAATATGACAATGATACAATTAAAACAGTACAAATACCAATATAAAATAAGGTTCTCCATGAAACAGTTGCTCTAAGTCGGTCAGAGAACCCCGGGTTAGCCATGATGTCTGAAACACAGATTTAATGAGCACATTCAATAACTTGTTGATCAATACAAAGCTCAGAGGAACTAGGCAGGATTACTAAATACATCACTAAGTGGTACTAGGAGCACATACAGGCACAGTTCTGTGACTTACAGAATTGTTCCCCTGAAACACAACATTATCTCAGTCCCACATCTGACAGGTACAAACCCCAGCACTCGGTACCAACAGCAGAGGCTGGGTTTAAATGCAATATTCAGGTGGAGATGTTTCTTATTTTCATCATTTCAGGTTTTTAAATTTCCCCTTGCACATATAAATTGAAAAGGAAGGGGGTGAGAGGAAACACAGTTGTAATGAGTTGACAGTAATTAAAAAACCAACACACTTTCTGCAGATGTGGCATTTTTGGTTTTTTTAATCACTACAACTTCCTTTACCACAACCTTTCTTATTCAGGAGGCAGCCTATGGGTCAGAACTCTCTCGTTGTACTCAAGAGGAAATGAGGATGAAAAATTAATTAATTGGTCTCCAATTTTAACCCAGTACTTTTCATCCTTGTCTTATAAAAAGCGGAAATGAACAAAGACAGGCAAAAACAAACTCCCCATAAGGCAGCAGGCACTGGGTGAACAAACACATAGTTCTTCATATAATGGGTCTTATTTGAAGGAACTTAATTTTATTAAGGTGTTTTTTTTTTAATTGAGCAACCAATATTCATATTCAAACAGGTTATTGGAAAAACATGCATTTTAACATGAAAAAATGCACAGCTTTCCTGCACAAAATAAATGCAAC
This sequence comes from Lophotriccus pileatus, assembly GCA_035583135.1. NCBI lineage: Eukaryota > Metazoa > Chordata > Aves > Passeriformes > Tyrannidae > Lophotriccus > Lophotriccus pileatus. The sequence goes on from JAWWES010000042.1 coordinate 8,600,040, forward strand.
TTTCAAAGATTAAGTACAAGAGTTTCTTCTACACTCTGAGGAAGAACGTGCAGTGTTGAGTTTCATGTTAGAAATATGATAGAATGATGGAAACCTCCTCCTAGAAGAGAACATAATTAACTACTTAGTGAAGCTTTAATTAGAAGTATCATCTGATCCTAGATAATGTTCTATAAGAAGGACTATTCAAATAACAAGCAATATAGGAAGGATTATCTCTAGGGCACGACACCTTTTTGCCCAATAAGCTTGTTTATGAGTGCCCATAGAGGGAAAAATCCTAAACTGAAGAGCTAATCAGAGTTATTTATGTTATCCTGAATGTTTAAGAACAGCTTTAGTTAATCAAGCCTACATCTTGATGTGTAAAGGAAAGGTAGATGTCACCTCTGCTGTCCCTAAAGCCTACTTATTTTTGTTCTAGTAATTTCCACACAGAAATTTCCTTTAAGAAGGATTTAGTGATCATCATTTAATGCAATGAGCAAAGAAAAATAAACAAAAGGAATATTTTTATGTGGTTAAAATCTTTCCAAAGTTACATACTGGGGAAGGAAGGGAGTAAAATGTATTTCCTCTCCCTTTCATTTCCAAAACAGGAAACTGTTCTTCAAAACACCTAATTTGCATCAGGTGTAAGTATACAAAACACACCCTGGTGTATTTAAAGCATGTCTTACAAATGATAAAATATGTTGATAGTGCTGACTCCCCAGAGAGTCCTTTAGGTCAGATGAATATCCATTTCCACAGATGTTCTTATCTTGGAGCAATCCATACTTAAGAACACCTGTTAAACATTCTGCTTTGACACTGGTTCAAGTCCAAAGTCCACAAAAGGATGTTACGGGTTTATTTTCAGCACATATAAAGAGAGGAATTAAATGCCAAGGAAGTCTGGATTTTCTTTAGTGCATGTATACGAAAAACAAGAAGTCAAGGTGGTGTGATGGGAACGAGCCCAGCAGTGACTGACACACGGAGATTTAAAAGAATGCTGTCGCTCACGTGAAATCATGAATATGACATTTTGGGGAAAACTTCAAGTAAGAAGAGATACTGCAGTAAATCTGTACATAACACAGCAAATTAAAGGAGTTTCAGAAGTCCTTTTTGAGTAAGGGCAATACATTGATAAGAAGAAGGAAAAAGCAACAGGCTTCAGAAGCCCTCGTTTAAAATCTGTCACAAGATTGAAAGACTCAACCTTTGTATTAAGGCAAGTGCACATACAACTGGAATTAAATAAACTCTTAGATCCTGCCAAGATGCTTCCAGAACCAGTCCTTCACATAAGGCTTATGAACAGTCAAAAAGAGCAATCTGTTTGCACTCTTTCTATTTTAAACCCGATTTCTCCAGTCTGTAGCTCCCCAAAGTATGATTGGATTATAATAATTATCACCAGAGCAAAATGCCTGAACACAAGGAGGAGGGGATCTTGATTTTCAAACATTTTATGCTTCAGATGCAGTTTTAAAAAATAAATATGCTGAAAGTATTGCAATCAGACGTTCATGAATATCAAACTCCACTAATCATGATCGTTTGGTGGGATTATTGGCATGTGGAGGCCATATTAAACACAAATTTAATTACAAAGTGGTGTAGGTTGGGATGTTTCCTATTTGGGATATTTGATTTAATGTAGAACAGACTGAGACTGACATTGTGACTTCGAAAACACACTGTGGTTTTTCAGAAATACCAAGTTTAAAAGAATCTTTAAGGAAGCTGCCTAATAAAAAGCAAAGACACAGCAGAATTCCAGTGATATACATGGAATACGCAATCAATGAAAATGTAAGAAAAATACTCTGACATTGTAAAAAAAAAATTTCATATTCTTCAGTGCAGAGAAAGAAAAGGAATCATATTTTTTCCTCATAAATATTCTTGACTGTCACCATTTCAGAACAAAACCTTTGCGCAACTGCTGCTCTGGTTTCTACCCTGCACACCAAAAGATTCTTGAAATATTACAAATAATTTTTAAAAATGCCTAATGACAATTTCCTGAAGTCATAAATATAAATATGTACTTATTAAGGACAGCCCTTAATTTGGAGTTACGTTTTCCACAAGCTGGAGAAAAATGTTAAAGACTTGGTACTTTGATTACAGTGTGCAGGAGAAGTGAGTATAAAAAGTTCTGCTAACCAGAACAGTTAAGACTGGTTCATGAAAATATTTCTCTGGATATTTTTTTCTCCTAAATCAAAACTTAACTGATGTTGGACAATCAACAACTGTATTTATTCACCTCAGGAATGTAATTTCATTTTCCCTGTCTATACCAAAGATGGATCAGAGCCTCTCCACATCTACTCAGCCCATTTAGTGGAGCAAATTTCTACTAACAGCGTTACACAAACAAATTTGATTTATTCATCATTCAAGACATGACACTACTCAATTAATTTCTCTTTTATAGCTGTTGTATGAATTAATGCTTATATTAAAGCTAAACTCCAAAGGCAGTGCTTGCTGGGACGTGCCTGGGCAACACACACTGATCTGTCTCAGACATGCTGAGTAAGGGACTCACAAGGAGAGCTGATGCAAATTAACTCAGGAGAAACAAAGATTATTTAAATTCTACACGATGAAGATTTTAATCAACTTCATGTCCAAATGAAACTGTTTATCAAAATAAAATCTGCTAAGCCACAAGTGGAAAACAAAACAATCAAAGGGAGATTGGTAAAACCTGGACTTGAGCGTCAGACACAATGAGGGAAGATCACCAACAACCATTAACTTGTTGCATGCAGGAAGGATGGAATTTAAATGGAGGCAGAGAGAGGTAATACTCAACATTAGGTAGTTATGTTTAATGACAGTTTAATAAAACTTCAAACATGCTTTTTGTCTTTTCACACCACAAAAATTACACACATGACACTACTTACCTGCTTTTGCAGTGCAGAGTAAAACATTGTCTAATTTAAGTAGAGGAAAGGTAATAAAATCCCTCAGGAATAAAGACTCAGATTACAGAGAACAATGTTTCTGACCACTTCCTTGTAACAGCAGACAGGGGCTGGCAAAGCACAGGCCTTTCTACATGTGCAGTTACACACCTGAGATGGGATGGAAACAGTTGTCTGGATGTTTTTTCCACTGGTTGGGTACACCATGTCTAAACTACTCAGCAAAACAAATCCCTTGAATACACTATTTACATCCAGTGCGCTTTTGTGTGCAAAATAATCTCGTGCACACCGACTGTAAGAACTGCTCTGACGTGCCAGACAATGTGTGGGAACTGGTCCAGACTACCTACAATTCCCTCCCTCCCACCTCCAGGGACAAGAGCAACATCTAAAT